>JAVXUO010001708.1:0-167146 GCA_033065855.1 Escallonia rubra | reverse complement strand
GTTCTGTCTTTTCATTTTTGTTTCTTTCTTTGCCCCCCTGCCCCCTGCTAAGGCGGTCATAGAGAAACGAAATGAAAACTCATTTTTCTCCTTTTACTTGGTTAGTATTGGTGCTAAATGTACTGAGCATCCTTTCTTTTCTCACTTACTAGTAATTATTACTTGACTATCTTTTGGTTCTAAAGCAAGAAGAGCAAGCTATTAACACTCTCTTTTTGCTGATGGATAGGTGGCACCAAATGCGTCTTCTGTAGTGATGGTAAGATGAGGCTAGAAACGGGCTTGGTTGAATGTAGGGTATGCAAGGGTGCAGGTATTCTTTGCAATATTTTGTAAAGTGCAAATATTTATTAGCTATAGAGCATGGGCCTGAATGCGGGTGTTAGTTTCATACGACAAGCACGTGCTGACATCATGCTCCATAAAAGAAAACAAAGCAGAAACAGGGAAGAAATGAGATCCAATAAGTTTGATTAGAAGTGAATTTAGTATTATATTGAACAGGTAAAAAACAAAACAAAAATTATTGTGGAGAGCTTGACAAGTACTTTCTATATCCACAGCTCACAGTAAGCAATGGCCAGTTTCCTCAATAACCAATGACCAATGTTTCCTCAATAATTAATGACCAGTGTCTCCCATCGGTATGCACAGGACACACAGTTTGCGTTATTTGCAGTTGCATTTGTCAATATTTGATCGTGTTCTCTTCCCATGCCATGCCTACGGCTAAGAATAATCGTGCCTTAATGTTTTTCCGTGACAAAATCTCTAATACGGTAAATTGTACCTCTTTTAATGAAATAAAAGCTGTATGTCATCATTTTAGGTATGTTGATTACATGTTGCTTAGAAGCCACCATTTATTACATCTTATCAGAAGTTAAGAATATGGCTTGTGTTGGACACAGGTTCTAGAGTGTCCACGATATAAACAGAAGTTGAATTATATTACTGCACTTTGACATAACTTTAGATTTCCTTTTACATATTTTTTTTACATATCCAAATAATATAATCTGGATTTTAGAAGATCTTAATTCCATTCTGTTATAAGAAAGATCTCAGTTTCATTACAACTGCTTAACTCTGCATGATATTGATCCTACGTTCACCTTACACATGAAAGTCAATGGAGTGACTTTCATTATAGGTTGAATTCTATGTATCCTCGTAAACATGCGTCTCAATGTCATTATGATCCTGTTTTACGTGATATTCACTGTCAAATCTGTCACAGTGACTTCAAAGTTCAAATAGTAATATCACATGGTTTTGAGCCTGTAGCTATATGTTCAATGTAGAAAGGTAGTTTGCCGAAAACTACAGATATGTCACTGAAGTGGTTCAGGCTTTTGGTGTAGGGTCCCTTTAGTGGATTATTGTTTTATATTCGTTTCTTCATTTTTAATGCATGTCTTACCCACTGCAGGGTTGATACTCTGCAAGAAGTGTGCCGGTTCTGGTTATTCAAAACGCCTATGAGCTTCAGGTGACCATTTGCATTTTCTTTGTGTGATTGCCTTATTTTTTTAACGCCTCCCGATGATTTACTTCAGCTCCAAGTTGCTTTCGTTGATTGCCGCCTTACCTAATGATGTACTTGAGCTGTTAAGCTGTCAGGCTAATTATATCTGTAAATCCCTTCTTTCGTTTATTTTCTTATTATAGTTATTGTGTCTGGAAATTTCTGATGACAGTAGAAGGAACAAAAAAGAAGGAAGTGAGAACTATTTACTTGCCTTTATGGTGACCGAAATTTTAGTTCAGATGCAGATTTTCTTTGCTACAGTCGAAGAATTTAGTTTTAGTGAGAACTTGATGTTAAACAAGCAGGGCATGAACTGCATTTCACTGCAAAAAAGCATAGCAATTACTAATCCATATCACATAGTGTTTATAATTTTGAACTTGATGTGCAATTTGTTGGATTCTAACAACACCCCTTCCCCCGCTCTGTTGCGCTGCTATAGTAATGCTCATGTTGTGATCTTGTAATAGCTAAGCTCGAGTTCTGCTCTTTGCTTGACATTTATATTTTGGCTTTTGAGTAGATACATTTCCACGCAAAGCTGGACTACTTATGGCAGCTGCATCGATCATTTGGCATATGTTCCTTGACGGGAAGAGATGAATTCTAGTTCTAACTATATGTTCCCGGTGGAGAAGCCCAAGAAAACACGATCCATATTGCACAGGCATTCTTGGAGGTTTTCAAGCAAAATTTTGACTGGTATCTAAGCCACTTTGCAGGTTTTCAAGCTTCTGGTTTTACTCTTCAATACAGTGACTAGTTTATGCACTGCAATACTGTGCTGAGGCTTAGTGTTATGATCGATGGTTAGTAGCTCAGATAACCTGTTTTAACTTTCTTCGCCTTGATGACTTTTATGCCTCACAAAGCTGCCTAGATTTTGCAGTGCCCTTTTCTCCCGGATATCTATTTTCCCGTGTTACATCTTGTAGACAACATATGAATGCTAGTAAACATAATTCCTTGGGAACGGTGTTCTTGGTTATTTTAGGCATCTTGATCACATAAAACTTTCCATTTTTGTATGTTGTCGATCATGTTTTTTTATTTTATTTTGGATCAAGTACGAGTTAGGCCCTCGCCTTTGCCCCCCAACAGTCACTTAAATTCTAGTTAAAAGAATTTCGTCAATTGAACATTGACCTATTAAATATCCACCTGTTGAATCCTGCCGTCAACCACCATTTCAACTTCAAATATGTTAGGGCAATTTCATAAATACAAAAAGTAGTTTTTTTTTTAATATGTTAAGATTGAGGCATAAGTTTACACATTAACTTAAAGAGTAGTTTATAATAATGCCGCTTCAAGTGGAACAAAAGAACATTTTTTTTAGGGCAAGTTCGTCATTTCACCAAAACAAGAAAAAAAAAGCTATCCTCTCTCCCCTTCCCCCCCCCCCCCACCAGCCATAACACCTGACACCACTGTCCCTAGCGCTATTTAAAAAATCGCGCCGCCACCATGGGAAGGTTCCTTTTTTTTAGGGTATTCCCGGGAACTGATCAAGTAGAGACGGGGTGGGCCTGTAACTCAAAGGATTAGAGCACGTGGCTACGAACAACAGTATTCGGGGTTGGAACCCCCCCCCCCCCCCCCTCCCCCTCTGAACCACCGGCACGACATCAAGGATCACAATCGGATCTCAAACCTTCATCCACGATGTCTAAATCATGGACCGACTGCAATGGCGGCTATAGGGAGGGCGGTGGCAGGGTCGAGAAAGACTTTGGTTTAGAAAAAAATAACTAAATGTTTTAGGTATTGGGCTTCTAAGATGATGCCCAAAGGTTTGAAAACCAAATTGTTTTTGGAAAAATAACTAGATGTTTTAGTTGTTGAGTTCTTAAGATGATGCCCAAAAGTTTGATACCTAAAAAGTTTTTTGTCTACACAATCGTTTTAAACCATTTAGAGTTCAAGCGCTCTTGGACATTAGAGCTAATTGGTGAATGTTTACTATTTTGGGATCAATTGACTAAAAATTATTGATCAGTGAATAATTGATTATCACGATTATGGGAGGGTCTAATTATTGCTCTATGCAGTCAGATCAAGGTGTCGTGTTCGTAATTAAAGTACAACCACTATAAATCCGACAACCTTATATGAAAACTGAAAAGGACTTCGTTCAATCGTACTTGAATACATGTGTGGTAAATTTGGTACTTTATACCACCCGAAGTCCAAGCTTCATATTCTTTTTGCACTCACATTTTTAGCTATATCAAGCGTACTTCATTTTGCACCATAACAACATCAAGCGCCTATGCGGGCACACAACGTACATAGTGAAAAACAATCATGAATTCTCGGTTATAAACCGTTTGATGATGATCATCAACTCCTTGGATTCTGGTGAATTTGGATAGATGGTAAAGAAGCCATGCTGCTTTCCTTCAAACTCAGCGTACTCTATCTTCTTTCCCCATTCTTTCAATTTCTTTGCATAATGATCAGCTCGGTCTTTCAGCAGATCGCTTCCCCCAACCACCACCAGGATTGGATCAAGCTCCACTGCTTCAAGGCTTGGGCTAACCGGTCCAAATGGGTTCACGAGCTGGTGATCGGTCGACTCTACCCATTTGAGCTGGTCATTAGGCAACCTCTCACAACCTGCACACATTCAATCATGATACAATGCGAGCCTTTCACTAATCCTAAAAATTTCATCATATAGACTATCTAGAATTAAACCAAAATTGATAAAATAAAAATTTTATTGGGGTTATTGTCAGAGAGCGTGTAAAACAAATAACATTTAAGTTTGTGCACAAACCTGTCGATAAGCTCCCAATTCAAGAATGCTTCTTTGGGTCCCTCGGCCTCGGACCTCGTCAAGGCAGTCCCACCAAAGAAGGGTGCCAACAGCACATAGCCTCTCACCCGGACCGGAGCCAACTCACCTGAACCGGCACCCAACTGAACCGCCAAATTGTGAGCAATGTTGCCACCCGCCGAGTCACCAGAGATGAACACCCGGCCGAAGTCAGCCACGTCCGTCAGCCATGTATCCGGCTCCTTGGCCACCGCTTGAGCTTGAAGCCACTTCACAGCCGTATAGCCGTCCTTAATGGCTGCGGGGAGCCGGACCTCGGGAGCCAGTCGATAATCTGGCGCGACGATCACGGCCTGTAGCTCCGAGGCCAGCTGGAAACAGTAGTTCTGGCAGTTGGGCCAGGTGCGCGAGCCGATGCAGAAGCCGCCGCCGTGGATGTAGTAGAATATGGGGAGCTTGGAGGAAGATGGTGCAGCCGGCTTGTAGAGGCGGAGCTGAAGGCCGTGCATGGCGTCGAAAACCACGTCTTTCCAGACAACCGAGCCGTCGTCATGCACGGGCACGTCGAAGCTGGGCTTGGTCGACCTAACGATGGAGCCGTCGCTGTAAACACGAAGAACGCCTCGGCATTCGTCCACCTCATACGGCGGAACAGAGGCGGCGGCGGCAGCGGTTCCCTCGGCGTTGCTAGACATGTTTCCGAATCTGCCTAATCTCTACAGCCCCTGTCCTTTAAGAAGGAAGGTGAGGGAAAAGGAACAAGGGAAGAGTTAAAGGGAGGGGTGGCGTTTGGTAGTTGTTGCAATATTTTTCTCATGAAGCTAAAGGCCAGTACTAATATCAATTTACCAACAACAAAGAGTTTGTTTTTTTTTTTTGGGTAGTAAAGGAGAATAATATTGATAAATAGATAGTAACAATTTATCGCAGCATCTTATGGTACTTGCACACAGCGGTGCTTATAAAAACTAATATTCTACGAACATGACAGGCCATGATTAAAATAAAACAGGACTTTCATAAGTTTGTTTCGAGGGCCAAATATTACATATTACAAAAGATTAGGTTAGTCGAAATAGGAACATAAGATCCGTTACCACATCAAGCTGTGGACGTCAATGTGTGCATGGCATGCAAAAGTGGCTAAAGATGTAGCTTCCTTTAATTGTGCATTCGTTGCTCTGTCAACACTTACCTGGTGAAAGTCTGTACCAACAACAAAGACTTGGTTCAGCGATTTTCAGAGTTTTAATCTAGGTTTTTTTTATCTGAGTTCAAATTCTATCTGTCGCTCAAATTGGTGGAAAAGTTACGCCATCATCCTACATATGCTCTACACCCGAATTTTCCGTATTCTTAGATCCCGACATAGGTATAAGAATCAAGGGATCAGATGTATATGACGGCCTTATATATAAGCATCGGATCGGAATAACAATATTTTGTAGCGGTTAGATCAAAGACTTATGGTCCATCCTTAATAGAAAAGAAGAAAAATCAATTGGGCTCTTGAGGTAATGATTCAAGCAGGACAAAGTTTAAGGTTTCAGCTGCTCTATTAGGTTTTGTATGGTTTATTTGTCAGATTGTGAGATGATTATGCGAGCACTTTAATTGGCAGGCGGTGGGTTGGATTAGGTACGTGAATGGGTCCGTGACGACGAGGTTAGGGAATACATTTGTCAGTTTGTCTGACCATCCGGTATCCGGACATCTCATTGCCCGTTCGTAGCAACATAAAATTGGCGAATGAAATTTTTCAAAGCTTTGGCTCTGTTTGTCTTCTTTAGGAAATGGCTTTATCAGATATCACATCCTCGATTTTGTGCCACAAGTCCCAACGTGAAAAGAAATGGAACAAAATTGGTATGGGTGCAATGGTCAAGGTTGTCACTCAATTTCAAGTCACGCCCACATAGACGCCGGCCGGGGTGAGGCTTATCAATCATATTCTTTGAACAATTAATAATTCAAAATCTAGACGAGTGCAATGCAAACTGTCGGCATGTATTTGCACCAACAAATAATGTATTCACTAATGATATATGTATTTAATTAAATACCATTAAATGACATTTAACTTGTATTAATATTTGTCAAAAAGAGCTAATGAAATCAGGAAGTTATTAACTTCTGAAAATATGCTCCTACTGATCAGGTGTAAGTATAGTTGATTACTTATTAGTAAGTAGTTATTTTTTAAGTTGATGGGTAGTTATTTCCTACAATCTAGTCAAAATTATAAATGCTATGCCAAAGAAGGAATAATTGCTCGTCAAATTCACATATCAAACATGACTTGAAGAAATGAAGTCTGGATGCTATGAGTTCCTTTTGTTTATCTTTGTCAAACCTTCACGTGATTTGCCTTGTATGGATAGGAAAATCGAAATCCTGTCCTTCATTGTAAACACTTTATGTGCTTTGTAAAAGTTTTTCTTTGTCTTTATGGGCGCATTTTCTTTTTAAATTTCTTAAGGTTTCTATTTTTAGTAAAGTTTTCATTTTTAATGAAGTCCTCAGGCTCAAGGGGCAAAAAAGATCCAACACATTTAATCCATTGTGTCGTAGGCACACAAATTGATTGTGAGCGCGCCTTCAGCGCAAACAGTATGTTACACATCCTATTTGCTTATCCATTTGACAAAGAAAGAGAAAGAAAGAAAACTAAGGGAACGTTCACATTTGATTTTTTAGTTTTATTTCTTATTTTTGTATTGTGAGTTTTCGTTTTGAAAACGAACTAAAACAAAACGCTAATCGCATTGAACAACCTGTTTTTCCACCTAAATTCTATGATTTCAATCGGTGGCCGAGTTAGAAATTTTGAACGAGGTGGGTACCTACTAAATGAAAAAATAAACTTGTCAAAAGGTTTGCTATTGTAAAAATATAACTGAAATGGGCAAACATGCATAGATTATAAATGGGCACCGGTTCAATTTATACACCCACGCGGCTCAGGGAAAATTTGAGGGGAAACTCAAGTATCTTTTGGTGAATCCATCTTTCTCGCATTTGCCATAAAGCCCAGCAGATTGATTGAAAAAAGTTATTCTTTAAAAGCAAATTAATCATTAATCTACATAGACTACCAAGAACAGTTAACCTAAATCAAACTCCAAGTGATTGTTAACAAAGACGAAAGGGTCTATTTAAGTCGAAGAACAACAAAAGGAAGGTTAAGGCTTGGGTTTTGAAAAATGCAAGACATGGGCAACAATGTGTGTGTGTCTGTGTGTATGTGTGAATATAAGAGTATATCTATATCTATAAATGGAGAAATTGGTTCACGAGAGAAAATATTCGGTGATTATCTAACACCATGTCATCATCTTACGTGGTCTTAGACTTTCACTATATATATTGCCAATTTGACAACTAAGCAAGATTGTGAAATGATCAAACTGTTTACCAAGGTTAATGAGAGTTTAAGATCAAATTTTCGCAAAATTTAAACATCCGCCTTCTATACCACCATTATATTACCATTTCATTGTATCGGAGACTCCCATTGTTTCAACTATATATATTATTTTTGTTTGCTGATGGTATCAACTCATTTGTTTATCTCCCAACAAAGCCCATGTCCCCTCCTTTTCATTTACAAAGGCTATATGAGTTTCTCTACTCGTCTGGATCTGAATTTCCAAATGGAAAAACAAGTGCATGTCTTTGGTTTCTGGTAATGGAAGAACAAATCATGAAATTATCAAATAAAACTCTTGATTATCTACCTATGTAGCCACAAGGAAACAAACAAACTGGCCTTGCTTTATAACCGACTAGTGAGGTTCATTTCTTGTGGCAAATCATGTGATTATGATGATCGATTTGCTTTGCTGAACAAAATCAGTATATATGTGTATATACCTACCAATGATTAGGGGAAGTGCAATAATTAGGCTTGGTGAGAATGATGGCATGAGAAATGGCCTACGACTAGTGTTGGTATGATACTATGGAATCAATTGATCTTATGATGCCTAAGATCAATTTTAGATAAAGAGAGGACGAAGAGAAATGAAATTTATCTATATGAAACTTTGTGTTTGGCGGGCTCTTCAAAATCTTCACAAAAATTTTGAATTTTTAGCATTCAGTAAACAATGGTTAATGTTTTTATCTAGTTGGATAAGTGTCCCACAAAGACTTATTTGTATATTTGTCACGACACTAGTGGTAGTCTAACACCACATAAGCCGATGACGTGGTGTTAGACAACCACTGAATATTTTCTCAATGAGTAACATACATTAAGCCTATCCTCTAGGAAGCACAGACACCTTTCCTAGGTGGAGGTATGGTGTCCTAAACGGACGGACACCCCGACACCTTCTGGACACCGGCCGACACGTGTCGGACACCGCTAATTGGTGTCGATTTTGTTTTTTAAATTTCCAACACTGTGTCGGACACGGCAATGTGCAGTGCCGAACCGTTTGGGACTACTTTAGAATTTTTGGAACTAATTTCGGGTGTCGATCTGTAATAAATATAATATGTGGGGTTTTTTTACAAAAATAAATTGTGCCCTAATCTAAACCATTATCATCTGCTTCACTCACCTTACGGCCGTCACCTATCTCTCAACCCACAGAAGCCTTTTTGAGCCATTACCGACTTGGAGTTGTCGCCGGAGCTGGTCGCCGACAGATCCCTCTATCGAGACTGAAGAGTCAAGAGTCGTTTCTGCAAGAGTCTTTTTTTTCTCCTTCTGTCAAGAGTCGTTTCAGAGTGAACCTCTCTTTTTGTTTTGTTTTGTTTTGTTTTTTGACTTAGTTATTTTGTCCAGTACTTAATTTCAGAATGCTTGTGTTAGTGTATATTTATTATTAGTTACTTGTATATTTATTATTACTTAATTTTAGAAATGGATGAAGTTAGTAGTCCACTAAGTGCATCCGCAGCAACTAGTATGGATGACCCTTTGAAATCGTTGTGGAAATTCATAGTAAGGACAGGAAAGGCTGCACAAGAGGGAGGAAACTTGCCTTAGGTGTGCACTTTTTGCAAAGCGCAGAAGAAATGATCGTATTCAAGGGTGAGGGCACATCTACTAGCGATAAGCGGTGCTGGGATCAAACCTTGCTCGAAAGTGACAAAGAAGGACGTATTGGGATTCAGAAGGTTGGAGGAAAAAGCCGCAGAGAGAGTAAAAAATGCTTCTAATTTTCAGGTACCTTTACCCCCTACTAGTGGATTTGGTTCTAATGTTGGTGCAAGTTCAATGTCCATGCAAGAGAATAAAAAAAGAAAGTGGACAAATAAACTTGAAGAGGCTTTTAACAATGAGGAGCGTGAGCAATTAGATCATGAAATTGCTAGGATGTTCTATACGGAGGGTGTGATATTAAACTTAGCGAGGAACCCACACTATCAAAACTCATATACTTTTGCCGCTAATCATAAGCTTGGGGGTTATGTTCCACCAGGTTATAATAAGTTGAGGACCACTCTTTTGCAAAAGGAAAAAAAGGAATGTTAATAGGTTGTTAGCACTGATTCGAGCCGTGTGGAGTGAGAAGGGTATAGGTATTGTTAGTGATGGGTGGAGTGACTTGCAAAGGAGGCCACTCATTAATATCATGGCTATCTCTGATGGTGCTTCTATGTTGTTTAGAGCAATAGATTGTTCGGGTGATTATAAGGATAAACATTTTATTGTCAGGTTATTGAAGGAAGTGATAATGGAGGTGGGGCATGAGAAGGTGGTCCAAGTTGTTATGGACAATGCTCCAGTTTATAAGGCTGCTGGGCAACTTCTTGAGCAACAATTTGAGCATTGTTTGGACACCACATGTTGTTCATACTCTTCACTTAGCAATGAGGAACATATGTGCAGCCAAGAATGCGGAAAATAATGACATTACTTATATGGAATGTGCTTGGATTACTGATGTTATTGAGGATGTTTGGCAAGTTAAGAATTTCATCATGAATCACGCAATGAGATTGGCGATGTTTAATGAGTTTGTGAATTTGAAGTTGCTTTCTATGGCCGAAACTCGATTTGCTTATGCTATTGTGATGCTTAGGAGGAT
This sequence comes from Escallonia rubra, assembly GCA_033065855.1. Classification (NCBI taxonomy): domain Eukaryota; kingdom Viridiplantae; phylum Streptophyta; class Magnoliopsida; order Escalloniales; family Escalloniaceae; genus Escallonia; species Escallonia rubra. Next base: position 156,789 of record JAVXUO010001708.1, on the reverse strand, counting down.
TAAGCTAATTAAGGGTGGTCTTCAAGCCATGGTAATTAGTGATCGTTGAAATCTTTATCGGGATGATGATATAGCAAATGCTAGGTTTGTTAAGGAGAAGGTGTTGAATGATGAATGGTGGGATTCCATTGATTACATACTTTCTTTCACTACTCCTATGTATGACATGCTTAGGATTTGTGATACCGATAGGCCTTGTCTTCACCTAGTCTATGACATGTGGGATTCGATGATTGAAAAGGTTAAGAAAGCCATATATATGCATGAAGTGAAAAGACCCGACGAGGAGTCCACCTTCTTTGATGTGGTGCACAATATTTTTGTAGATCGTTGGAACAAAAATAATACTCCACTTCACTGCTTGGCACATTCTCTAACCCAAGGTAATATCATCCTACGTTAACATTTGAGTTTTTTTTTTTTTTTTTGGCTTCTAGTCTTCTACTAATGTAGCCCCTTACTTATAGTTATATATCTAAATGTGTTCATTACTTTCTTTCATAATGTACTATACTTATGAGTGGCTTGATGAGGATCCTTCTTGAGTTCCTCCACAAAAGGACAATGAGATCAACAAGGAGAGAATGAAATGTCTTCGGAAGTACTTTCCAAACTTGGAGGAGCGCAACAAGGTGAATCTAAAGTATGCTGATTTTATTGGGCCTAATGGAGATTTTAGAGAGTATGATTTCATCTCTAATCGTTATAGTATGGATCTCAAAACTTGGTGGCTTCTTTACGGTGCAAGTGCACCTATGCTCCAAGCCATAGCCTTGAAACTTCTTGCACAACCTTCTTCATCATTTTGTGCTAAAAGAAATTGGAGCACATATTCTTTTATTCACTCGGTGAGAAGGAACAAGATGACACCCCAACGTGCGGAAGACTTGGTTTTTGTTCATAGCAATCTCCGTCTTTTGTCAAGGAGGGCTCCAAAGTATGGCCAATGGGAGACCAAATGTGGAATGTGGGGGAAGATAATCATGATGGGTTTGAAGATGGTGGGATGCTTCGGTTTGCAAATCTATCGCTTGATGAGCCAGAGATGGAAGCTGAAGTATGCAGGGAAGAGAATAATGATGGAGGTGAAGAGGATGATGAAGAAGATGACACAATCGATGTAGATTGAGCACTTGATCGACATATTACTTATTTCAGTTATTTCATTTGTTTCCTATTAGTATGACTTTGTAAGACTTAGTTTCTTATGTTAGGTACCGTGTTCTATGTTGGATTTAACGTTTAAGTATGACCTGTATTTGAATTCCGTGTTTTGGTAGTTTTTCATTATTGTTTGTTATTTTAGATTGTGGAATGTATTTGATATTATATATATATATTGCGGTGTCCAAAATTTGATTTTTTAAAAATTGCGGTGTCCGGTATCCCCGTCGGTGTTGGTGTCCGTGCTACTGAGCCTATCCTAAGTACTTTACCATCGCAATAATACAATATGGCAGGCATAGGCCTGCACCTACTAGTGACTTGTTTCTTCTCACATTCGTATTAATGTGGCCATGCTTAAGCAATATATACTTCTGATTTTTAATAATAGGGCCAAGACTTCTGTTACATGCATGAAAGTGAAGATAGTTAAGCATCTGGGTACACTTATCAGGTACATTACAAAAACAAAGTCAGGAATGCCCAGAAATATTTGTAATGATCTTGACTTTTGGTTCAAAAATTAACACAATAGTATCTTGTTTTCCCCTAACATGATTCTGTAAATGGAGCATATGCTCACAGAGGAAACTGTGGAAGTAGAGGTTATTAATGGCTGGATGGATTTGGAGCAAAATGACTACTCAGGGGGCCGGAGAGCAAATAACCATCATGCTCCAAAGCCACCAAACTCGATAGGCTAAGTTTCCTTTGTCCTCGGCCTGAAATTTCATGCCCTTTGCTCTTCTGGAGACTCACTCAGTTCAAGAACCGAAGACAAGCCCTAAGAACAGCAAAACCGCATCACATTCGGCGAGAAAATACTGGATGATAAGATGACCGGAGAATTTGACCAAATGAGATGTCCTCGATTTCATGGCCAGTGGAGGTGGATAGTAAGTTGGCCTTGGTCGTCATTTGTGTTTGCCGCTTTGCTTAGAGAATGACACCACATAACATCAAGATTTTAGATTGCAGCAGGTGGGTACGTGACCCCTTGTGCTCCCAGTTGCCTCCACCTCTAGTTTCAATTACATCAAATAATACCCTAGCATTTGAAAAAAAAATTCAATCAGACACGAAATCATTTCTCGGTTAAAATAGGTGAGCGACCGTTAGTGGCGGAACCAAGATTTCACCCAAGGGGTGCTAAAAATATATCGAAGTCAGTAAATTTTTTTATAAGTAAAATACCACACAAAAATAGATTGCACTTTTCGATAATACATAAAAACAAATACTAAAAAACATACAAAATGTTTTATTAAGTTTCATGAGAGCCATTAAAGACTCTTTACATTACAAAAGAAGCGAATACAAAATAGATATTTCAGTGTTTACAAACGAAAGTACTAAATAACTACTCGATGAGGCGCCGAAGATTGGTAGCGCTTGATAATAGCCTCATTCCCAATAGTTTTGAGGACATTTTTCTCAATGTAACAAACCTAGCTATCATTCATCTCCCATGCGATTCCGAAGTCGAGTCTTTATTATTTTCATTGTAGAGAAAACTCTTTCTACAATAGCAGTTGCAACAGGTAAAAGTAAGACCAATCTCAAAAGTAAGTACACCAAATGATATATCACATCATTTTTCAACTCAATTAACTTTATAGCAAGTTCACTAATTCCCTTGACTTCATAAAGTTCTTCACAAGAGCGCACATCCATTATATAAGTCTCGAGCTGACTTGCAAGTACCTTAAGCTCTACTGGGAAAAAGTAATATGGATAAAATTGTGCAAGACGTATCAACTTCTGCTTATTAAAAGCATAAAAATCATCACTTGGATCGAGACATGCCATACAAATAAGCAACTATGTGGTTACCTCACTGAAACGATTATTCAACGCACTGATATGCAAATCAACAACCGTTAAAAAAGTATCAACACGATAGTGGTAAAAATTTGTACCTTCTTCAGCATTACGTTTTCGCCTCCCCGGGGCTACAAACCTCGCACCCATGTCCAATACGTCAATATCGTGTTTTACACAAATTTCTGAGACCTCTTCCAGCAAGTTTTCTCACCCATGATCTCTCAAGCTCTGCAATTGTTGCTTTGTTATTCTTACCAACTTCGTTGCATTCACAATGTTTTGATCTTTCTTTTGTAATGCTTATGAAAGTTCATTCGTCATCCCCAAATTTTTTTTCATCAAATGCATGTTGAAGACAAAATCATAAGTTGGCATTGAATGCAAAAGACTCAATGTTTCACCTTTCTGATCATAATTTGTAGGGTTAATAGCGAAAATCTACCCTCACATATGGCACGTTTGCAAATTATATCTCAGACCTTTCAAAATAGCTTTTTTATCCACCAAACTATGGCTAACGTTGCAAACGTTTACCTTCCGTCCAACTTTTTGGAAAAAACTAGGGTTTGCAAAGTTATCCCCCAACATATTGAGGGCATATTGGTAAAATCGCCTGGACATATTTTAGAGGAAAAGATTGCGGGGCTGTATAGTCCTCTTATGTAAATTACCAAATATGAAAATTCAAAAAATTCATATTATACCTTAACGTATAATATTTCCAAATCAGAATTTGAAAATTATCAAGATTGAATTTGAAAATATGAAATTTTGAAAATATGAAAATTTGAAAATATTAACATTTTGTTAACAAAAAATGTGAAAATATTATACGTTCACATTCAACTTTTGTTAATGGGAAATATGAAATTTTGTTAAGGTATAATATTTTCTTAATTTTTAGAAAATATTATACCTTAACATTTTGTTAACGAAAAATATGAAATTCATATTTGAAAATTCAGACATTTTGAAATTCTCATATTAACATTTTGTTAACGGAAAATATGAAATTTCATATTAACATATTTGAAAATAAGAAAGTTGTCGTTAGAATTTTTCCTTTTAAATTCTAATTTTCAAATATGAAAATTTCATATTAGAATATTTAAAAGGCAATATGAAAATTTCATATTCTAATATGAAAGGCAATATGAAAGTTCATATTCTAATATGAAATTACATATTCTAATTTGAAAATTCAGAAATTTTGAAAATATTAACATTTTGTTAACGGAAAATTTGAAAATATTAACATGCATAATTTCATATTTTGAAAATATTAACATTTTGTTAAGGTATTTTCAAATTCATATTTTCATATAATATTATACCTTAATGTATAATATTTTCAACTTCAAATTTTCAAATATGAATTTGAAAAAATGAAAATATGAATTTTCAAATTCCGAAAATTCAAATTTTCAAAGATTGCGAGGCCGTATAGTCCTCATGTGTAAATTTTCAAATTTTCATATCTGAATTTTTTAAATTTTTTTCAAATTTTAAAATTCAGAATTTATAATAAATCTTTGTGTAAATTACCAAATTTTCAAAACTAGGGTTTGCAAAATTATACCTTAACATTTTGTTAACGTTGTATTTTTATACCCTGGCAAAAAGTGACCTGACCAAAATACCCTCGCAGTTAACGGAAAACTAACAGGGTGTGGGCACCAGAATCGTGCCATAGTTTGGTGGATAAAAAAGCTATTTTGAAAGGTCTGAGATATAATTTACAAACGTGTCATATATGAGGGTATATTTTCGCTATTAACCCTAATTTGTAGCATCCTCAACAACCTTATTAAGCACGCCTATCACTAAAACATATGAATCAAATCCAATAATACACCGTATTGTGATCTTCAACGGGTCTCTCCTGCTCTTTTCATGCTAGTTTGTTGATTTAAACCTCGACCACTGACGATATCTCCACTCTCAAGGGCATGAACAAGTCTAATGGCTTCACTTTCTCGAAGAGCGTCTCTTCATTACATGAAAATCCCACGGTGTTTATTATCTTAGTAACCAAATTAAAGAGTAATGAATTATGAGAATGCTTTTTTGCAACGGCTACAAGAGTTAGCTGAAGTTGATGAGAAAAGCAGTGAATATAATAAGCACTTTTATTCTCCCCTTGAATTAAAGTTTTAAGGCCATTGAATTCACCTTGCATATTGGTTGCTCCATCGTAGCCTTGTCCACGAACTCTTGAAATGCTCAATATATGCCTTGAAAATAAAATGTCAGTCACGTCTTTCCATGATAAGGCAGTGGTACTAACAACATGGACAATACCAAGAAAACGTTCAATCACACGTCCTCTTTTGTCCACATATCTCAAGACAACTTTCGTTTGTTCTTTGACTGAAACATCACGACACTCGTCAACTAAAATGAAAAATAATTTAGTTTTCATGTCTCCAACGATTGCATCTCTTATTTCCCTGAAAATGGCACTAACAATTTCTTTCTGAACTTTTGGTGATGTCAATTTGAGATTCTGAGGAGCGTTTGACAACGTGATTTTTTTCACGTTTTCATTGTGATCAGCAAGAAATTCTAAAAGTTCTAGAAAATTTTCCTGATTTTCATATTTGTTAGATTCATCATGCCCACGGAAAGACAAACCTTGATGTAAGAAGAACCGAATGACATCAATTGATGCAGTGAAGCGAGTATGGTATTGAACCTTACTTTCATCTGTTTGCTTGGACAATACTTCAATACTTTACTTAGGGTTATCAAAGGCTTGACACTTGGTTAAAGCAAGGTTGTGTGCACTACCAACTTCTCCAATATGTTTAAGGAATTTATCCCTCTTTCTCCAATCTTTAAAAGTATGCTTGACAAAAGTACCACCACCCCTCACTCCCCATGAGCACTTCCGAACAAGTAGCAACACAAATAATATGCTTCATCTTTTGCTACACTATACTCCAACCAACTCGAATAAATGTTAAACCAAGAAGAAATGAATCGACGAGACTGAGTTTTGAATTGTGTAAATGAAAATTTGTGGTGACAAGATTGGCAAGGACCTTTCGACCAATACGCTCGTCGAACTTTATCTCAAATATTAGGACCATAATCCAAAATATTATGACGCAACCCAGGATCCGCAATAAGCTCGTCAGAGTTGAAATCATCGCTAATTCTGCTTGAATGCCCGGAATTAACATCACAATACACAATGGGAGCCTTGTCCGTTACTGTTGGAATTGGAGATTGTTGAATAATATCTTGATTTCTACACTCATTCTTATTAGACTGCAAGAATTCTTTCAACTTTGCTTTCTTTTTAAAGAACTTTTCCGTTCTGAAAAAAAAAATTCTATTCGTAAGCACCTAAAATTGATTGGTTCAAAAGAGTTTTTTAGTTCAATTCTGAAGTAAAATTATCATTTTTTTAATCTTACCACATGTTCAATTGCATTTCTTGTTAAAGATAAATTCTAGGGGCGGGTTATGTCAAAGTAATCTCATGTTTTAAGGAGTTGTACCATTCGCTTCTTTTGGTGTACCATATTTTGGGCGGAGTCATTTTGCTTTTAAACAGAGATACGATATGTTAACCCAAAAAAATTAGGAGTTGAATCTGGACTAGTATCTAGAATTCACCCTAAAACACTAACAAACCTACACTATACTTACTCTAGCAATAAGCCAAGAACATATTTTCAATATCAATCTAACAATCCAATTAAGTCATGCACTACACCAACAAACAAAATTGATTGGTTCAATAGACAATCTCAATCCAATTAGGTCACATATCTCAATCAACAATTCAATTAGGTCACATATCTGATATCTCAATCCAATTAAGTCACATCCTCAATCAATAATTTCAAATGCTCAATTTAACAATCTAAAATGCTCAATTAACAACCTAAAATCATCAATCAATGCTTAAATGGGAAAGAAAATGAACAAAATGCGTACCTTAGGGGGCAGTTGACCAGTATGGGTCAACGGTCTTCGTCACCGGCCGTGGGTTCTTGGCTGCCGGTGGAGTCCTCGCTTTGCCGTCGCCACTTGCCGCTCAGATTCGAACGGAAGAATACTCGATGAGTGCATGAGTCATCATCTCCTTCCAGAAGAATAAATCGTGGATTCGACGTTCGTGGTCGGCGGCCGGTGCTATCACAGAAAAAGACGTGGTCACTGTCGGTGGTCTTGAGGTGAGGTCGTCAGAATACAATGAATCGTGGCCGGTGGGCTTCGTCAGAACACTAGATCATTCATGGTCGTGGGCTCGTGGCCACCGTCTGCTGTGCTGGTGCTGCCATCTGCGATTTGCCAGAGACCGGAGTGGCCGAATGGCCGGAGTTGGTGAGGCCATGACTGTGAGGGTAAGGGTGAGACTGAGAGGAGAAGAGAGAGAGAGAGAGAGAGAGAGAGAGAGAGAGAGAGTCGTAGTTTGTGAAATTATATAAGTTGGGGGGGGGTACATTATCCCCCCCCCCCCCCGTGAAAGTGTAGTTCCGCCTCTGGCAACCATCCATATATAGGGGCAAACATGTCTTTACAAGACAAATACACACCAAGCATCCCATAGAGTCACCCCCACCACCCGCCCCCCACAACATAGTATTCATATGGGTTCAGCGGTCAAGGTTGTCACTCAATTTCAAGTCACGCTCATAGACGCAGAGTGAGGCTGATAAACATACTCTTCAAACAATAAACCAAAAAACAGATGAGTGCAATGCATCTTGGCATTATGTTTATTATCCCACTTGCTTATCCAAGTGTATTGTTTTTTATAATTTATTTCATAACATAACAAAATCAATATTTAAACCACAAAAAAAAAAAAAACCTAACACCCCAAATACCCAGTCAATCGATTCTCTTGTTGGTGTTCATTGTACGAGCATCTAGTCCTCAATTGTTTCTCTCTTTTAAGTAAATCTATTCTTTCACTTCACCTTGTAAATAAAGAAGATGAAATTGAAGACAAATCTCTACTAGACTTAAAACCTATTATTCCCTTTTGAGGAAAACATTGTTTCCTTAGCCCTTACTGATGATGAGGGTGACTTTGCCATATTCACTTAGGATTAACTACTTCTCATTGAATTTGAAACTTTTTCCAGTGTTGAAAATTTATAAAATTGCCATGTTCTGATTTTTTACGTGATTTTATTAGTTTAGTGCACTAATATATGTTTATTTTTATTTTACGCCTCACTTTGAAAAGGTGTGCGCCTGCGCCTAGGCTCCAGGGACCCTTTGCACATTAGGTCTGCCTGCTCATTTAATAACTATGTTCTAAACTACCAGCTACTTTCATGCATTGATGGCTCCAGCTTTTACTCACTTTTTTTTATATGCTTAGACTACAACTATTTCCACACATTGTTGGCTTCGACTTTTAGCTTTAGTTCTTTTTATTTGACAAAAAATACTTCCATGCATTGTTGGCTTTAACTTTGGAAGCATTAATTCTAAGAAATACTTGATGTCTCTCGAGGACCAACTATATTAATGCATTATTGACACCATATTTGAGCGATTTGAATAGGTATCTGGCATTGTCCAAAATCAATATTTCCCAAATATTATGTTTAGATCCTCTATCGAATCTAAAATTCCGAACTATATTGGCATGATTCCTTTTCCTGGGATATGTAGGAAGCCTAAGAAGGTCCATGCACTCTCTGATTTCTTTTCCTTACCCAAATCAATCTTCTATCCCTGTCCAAGTCATTTAGATTTTATGAATATAGGTTATTTTTCTCGTACTAGCTCACATGCAAGCTCCCTCACTGAGATGCTTTTTGCAGGTTTTATTTTATTCTTTTGGTCTTCATTTTATATCTTTCGATCAAAGAGTAGCTTACTTCCTTTGGTCTTCATTATAAAGGTTTTTGTAGGTCTTATTTTCGCACATGTTGGCTCGCATGCGCCAGTGACCAAGTCTCAAGGAGGCTATTCTAGAACGTTAAACTTTAGGCCAACTATAACTTGCCAGATGTTATATTCTTCTTTGCAATATTAGTTGTTGACGAATACAAATGTTACACATACCCTAAAGTATGGATATTACTAAAAGACTAATTTATGACAATACATATTATTATCTTTTAGCACGTCAGAGGGAGGTGGTCTAGCCAAATACATCATGCATCACTTTGAAATTTTCTATAAGATGACACAATACATATGATGTGTATCTCTTTTTAAAGTTAAGAGATAATTATCAAGTATGTACGGTCTTATAGCAAAACTCCTATTAGCCTCATACAAATTGGGTGAGCATTCGGAAGAAATCGCTTAAGTTTTACATCAAGTCAGAGAGAACTCTAGTAAATTCAAGGGATAATATCACTAAATTGCCTGGGTTTAGGGTTAAATTACACTCAAAGACACAATTTTTATCCCTAAACAAAATGTGAAAAAATTGTATCATGTTCCCTTAATGTTAGGGTTCGTGAACCTAAGTAATGATTTTGGCAATCTTGTGTTTTGAAAATGCCAATACTACCTTTAATTTATAGTTTGACACTAAATACGTATTTATACGTTTCTCTCTCCCTCTCTCTCTCTCCCCCACCCCCTACTCCAACCACCTCAGCACCACCACACCACCACTACCGCAACATCCCAACACTACCAACCACCACGACACCACCACCACTAAACTACACATATACACAATGTAGACACATACACACACATGGTGCCGTCATCTCCACCACTGGTAAGAACAAGACCACTACAAAGGCGGCATCACCACTGATAACAGTGTGCGGCACCAACCACTACTCCGGCCAGCTCTTCCAGCAGATTTGCATCGGCTTTGCCACTATGTGTGTGGATCTGTGTCTGTATGTATGAGTGTGTGCGCCAATTTGTATGTCTGTGAGATTGTATACGTCGATATCTCTGTGTGTGTGCACGCTCGCCTGTGATTTTCATGTGGTGGGAGTGTGTACGGTGCTATAATGGGCCATAGTGGTGCTTATGGTCGTTTTGGTGTGATTGCGGTGAAAAGAAAGAAAAAGAGGTGTTGTTGGGTTGGTGGTTTGGTGCTGGTACTGTGGTGTTGGGTGGTGCTATGGTGGTTGTCAGTAATGGAAGACGGTTGTGGTACGAGAGGAAAAAGGCATTGAGAAGATAGGAGGGCAATGGTGTATTTCCATATAAAAAAAAATTGATGCCATTAGCATTCCGTTTTGGTCAAAGGGTATAGTGCTATTTATGGCAAAAACAGTCCTTGGCTGTAACTTACTACTAAACTCAAGGAGTTTAGTAATATTATCTTTACATTCAATTATCTAAGCTAGGAACGTCATCTTTTAAAAAAAGGATCACTCCGCTCAATCCAAGATCAAGCTACAAAACCCTTACCTTCAGATGTTTAAGATCTGCAGCGACGCCTTCTTTATCCTCAATTTAGAAAGCATCACGTCGTTTGATCAACTCGAAATCAAGGTGCTAGCTCTTGAATTGAAGTTTCTAAAATAGAAGAAGCAGATGGCATCATCTTTATTTCAAGATTCGACAGAGCTTGTACTCATTTGGCCTTTAAGTCATTATAAGATCATATCTATAACTATTTTTCTTATTCTCTATTTTTCAGATTTGAAATTTGTATGTACACCTATGTAATCATTTTAACACATCAAATAACTAATGCCGATGTAACACTTGAAGTGAAACAATATAAGAAACCTAAAGAAGACCTCAACAAATTAAAGGATACTATCCAATGAGCGAAATGAGATACCATGAAAAGCTTGTCCATTAATTAAATATAAATATATATATCTTGGGGATGCTTATAAATATTTCCATTTCTTTTGTTGCAAACATTTTCACATTGAACACCATGGTAAAATTCGAGCGAGCGGCCAACACCCGTTGTTCACGGTATCACATAAATAAACACAACAAGAAACCCATGCACAAACTCAATCCCCAGCCTTCTCTAGGTATAAGCTTCATACAAGCATATTAAAAGGCCATATATGATTTCTCATAAATTGCATGCGAGGGACTAGGGAGTGACTAAAAAAGGTTGATTCTTATATTGAACCAGAGAGGAAAATAAACGTAAAGTTCTCATATGTGCAGAAACATGAAAACACTTGTGCTCCTAGTTATTATAAATAGAGATGTAAATGTCGATGTAGACGTAAATATAGATGTATCACACAATAAAAGTATTCATTTGTTTTAAAAACCTATATCTATCGGTATCCATATCCGTCTTTTTTTTAGGTACGAAGGAAATGAAATAAAAAAATAATTACATACGGAGTTGTGTAGTTCCTTCGTCACCTTTGTTGTGACAAGATGCCGAAGGAACTGGACAATTCCATCTGTAACTAACTGTTTATTTTATTTCCTTAGTACCCAAAGAAATAAATAAAAAATAAAGATATATATAGATACCGATAAATATAGGTTTTAAACAAATGAATACCTTATTAGTGTGGTTTCTCCGTAAAAGGGCCATTGCTTGAAATATTAATAAAGTAAAGTGCTTTAGCAACAATTTAAATGTATTATTGAAAAATTATCAAAATGCGATTTTATGGAACATGACAATTGTTTTAATTCTTTTGGTCGGACACATAAGTGAATGGACTCCATTAATAGTATAAGTAGTTTAACCCCGTGTGTTGCACACGAGATTTATAACGACTAATTAAAAACTCATACTTATATGTCGAATACTAATAACAAATAATGCTATTTTCACCTTTTTATGAAAATTTTATCATTTTTAGCAACAATATTAAGAACCCATGTGTTGAGATTTTTTACTAATAAAACTCACCTATAACATTATAAAAAGTTATGTGACATAAGAAAAAAAATATAATATGAGATAGTTATACACACACACACACACATATATATACCCGATCCCTGTCTACCGGTGGAAATTTTTTTAATTATCCACCGAGTCGCAGCTAGGAGCAGCGGTTGGGAAAAAAGTGGAATAATGATGGAATAATGACGAAAAGTGGACGAGAAAATAAAAATATCACGAGAAAATGGAGAGAAAAAAGGAGAGAAAATGCAAAAAGCCCAACCGCACCTAGGAGGTGCGGTTGGCATTAATGGTGGTACGCCCCATGGTGGCCCCATTCTTTCCTTCTTTCTTTGACTATTCTTTCCTTCTTCTTTCCTTGACTTTCTTTCCTTGACTATTCTTTCCTTCTTTCCTCTATTATTTCCTTCTTTCCTTGACTATTCTTTCCTTCTTCTTTCCTTGACTATTCTTTCCTTGACTATGTTAAAGTAATGGTGGTACGGCTGCCCCTTCCCCAACCGCAACTAGGAGGTGCGGTTTTCACGAATTTATAAAAAATAGCTAGAGCTAGATTTTGCCAAAATACAAAAAAGAGACCCCTAGTTATTCTTAAAGGATCTGTCTCAGGTAAACATTTCAGATTTTTCCAAAGACTGTAAATGGGTTAACTGATACGGGGAACCTTGTAAATCTGCAGTGTATTTTAAAATATCAAGCTAGCGCGATTTCGCGCGAAACTTTTATGAGAACCCTAGGATATTGGGAAGTTCCATTCCCCAGGAATTCGGGCCATTCCGAAGTCGTTACCTATTTGTTTGGCCGAACGGCCCTTTAAGCGCTCGATCCGGACACCGGTTCGGGATTTTTGGGCGAAATCTCCATAAAATACTTTTTAGGTCAAGAATGAATTCAGGAAGCCTAAAATAGCATTTCGAAGCACTTTTGAGATTTTCCGATGCCATGGGACATTTCGGTAATTCGCCGCCCCGAGAGGGGTATTTCGATAATTTTACAGTGCTAAGTTTTTCAACGGACTTTTTAGTCCAGAAATGTAATTACAAAACCTGAAATGTTGTTTTGAAGCTGATTTGGGGCGTTGGGGTGATAATGAACCTCCGGGGGCATTTTGGTAATTTGCCGCCCACCGGGGGTATTTTAGTGACTGAACATTGTAACAAATTTTCCGAATGACTTTTAGTTCAGGAAAGGAAGAGTGTGAGACACCCGGAAAGTTATTTTAAAGAATGAATTCAAGAAGTTTAAAATCCTGTTTCAAAGCACTTTTGAGATTTTCTGATGCCAGGGGCATTTTGGTAATTCGCCGCCTCGAGAGGGGTATTTTGGTAATTTTACAGTGTTAAGTTTTTCAAAGGACTTCTTAGTCCAGAAATGTAAGCAAAGCACCTGAAAGGTGCTTTTGAAACTGATTTGGGGCGTTGGGGTGATAATGAACCCCCGGGGGCATTTCTGTAATTTGCCGCTCATCGAGGGCTATTTTTGTAATTTTACATTACACAAATTTTTCGAATGACTTTTAAATAATTTTTTTTCTTCTTTTATTTAATTATATGACTTGTAGAGAATGGTATAATTTTTATTTTTTAGATTTCAGTATAAATATGGAGGAAATAATTTTTGTGAAGATTCTGATCCACCTTAAAGGGTCAAGTTTTTCAAATACTGGACGAAGTTGAAGCATACTATAGAGCATATTCGAAAACGATAGGTTTCGGTATTAGAATTAAGACGACTAGAAAACGGGCGAATACAAATCATATTTGTGGAAAACTATTTGAGTGTCATAGAGGAGGACCGCATGTACCCCCGGTTGTTCAGATCAATGACGAAGGGCCATCAAGACAAAGAAAGTGGGACACATTTCTGGGTACCGGCTGCAAGGCCCATGTGTATGCAGTACACCGGAAAAATGAAAGCCATTGGGTTGTGATGGGAGTGGAGTTGAGCCATAATCATCAGTTGATGACCCCTAGTAAGATTGGTCAAATTCATCAGCACCGACAAATAAGCAAGGCACACAAGGAACTGATATTTACAGTGGCCGAGGCTAAAATTCCACCTTCTAGAATGATGGGGGTTTTGTCAAGCCAGGCTGGGGGGATTGACAAGTTGAGTTTCAACGACGTAGACCTTCGAAATCAACTTCGTGCTCAGAGGAGAGAGTCTTTCGGTAAGAGTGATTCTCAAGCTAAACTTGATCTCTTCAGGAGCCTTCAGAGTGAGAATTCTGGCTTTTTCTATAGTCTCCGACTGGATGACGAGAACCACAGTAGTACTATATTTTGGGCGGATGCCCGTTCTAGAGCTGCTTACCAAAATTTTGGGGATGTTGTGACGTTTGACACCACATACCGCACAAATAAGTACTCTATGTCTTTTGCTCCGTTCACCGGGGTGAACCACCACTATCAGTCAATATTGTTTGGCTTTGCCCTGCTTAGGGATGAGACGAAGGAGTCATTTACGTGGTTATTTGAAACGTGGCTTAAAGCAATGTATCATATTCCTCCAAAGACCATCATCACCGACCAAGATCTGGCAATGAAAAATGCAATCGCTAGGGTCCTGCCAAATACTCACCATGGCCTGTGCACATGGCACATAAGCAACAAATATCCCGAACGACTTCACAATATATATGCCCACCATCCGACATTCAAGACTGACTTTAATACATGTGTGAAGAAATCGTTGACGGTAGACGTGTTCGAGGAGAGGTGGGCCAAGTTAATGTATGACTACTCTTTGCACAATCATGAATGGTTACAATCGTTGTATGAGATCAAGACACAGTGGGTCGGTGCCTACACCAAGAAGTTTTTTGCAGCCAGAATGACTACGACCTCGAGAAGCGAAGGTATGAATTCATTCTTTGATGGGTACGTAGGCCATGCTTCAAGTATAACAGAGTTCGTACTAGAGATGCAGAAAGCCCTTGACAGGCAATTTTTCCTTGAGAGAGAAGCCGACGCGGCTACGGTTTACAGAGAAAGACAAATAGTAGTTTTTTCACCTTTGGAGGCTCATGCGGCTCAAGTCTATACCAAGAAAATGTTTAGACTGTTTCAAGAGGAACTACTAAAGTCGAATCAATATAGCATGACAAAGTTGCACGAGTATTCCACCAGGGACCTCAAGGTTTATGCTTTGACAAATGTGACGAATTTCGACAATCCGTGCTTTTCGTCGGCTCCGAGGAACAGAAGACATTTTACCGTAGCCGTTTGTATGGACACCGGGTTAGTTAATTGCAACTGTCAACTATTTGAGCATAAAGGTATACTTTGTCGACACGCGTTGAGGGTTTTTAGCGCCAAGAATGCTCGTGAAATCCCTCCACAGTATATATTGGATCGGTGGACGAAGGAAGCCAAAAGAGTCCACGGTCACATTCCTTACGTGCCCAATGTTTCAGTCGATTTCGAGCAATCTGAGACGTTGTGATATAATCACCTTTGTAACATCATGCACGGTTTATCAATGAATGCAGCTACATGTATCAAGTTGAAGCAGCCGCACGGGATAAGGCTAAGCATGCACAGTTGAGGATGGCATTACCAGAAAGACGGGACCCTCGGACGACTCCAGCCGGTCGATTCAATCGAGCTTCACAGCCAGTCATTGACAGCACTAGCCTGCAAGGTGAGGAGGACGACATTTTTGATCCAATTATTTCTCAAACAAAAGGGCGAAAACGAGCAATACATATGAAGAATCCGATTGAAGAAGCAACGGGTCAAAAATATTGCGAAAGTGTGCGTTGTGTAATAAGATGACTGATCATGACAAGAGAAATCATTATAAAGTGCTAGGTATCGAACCTGGCAGTATGGTCGAGGAGAGAATGATGATGAAGAGTGTTAGGATTAATGTTTCAGTTGTATAAATTGAACTTTTATAATGTTTATATTTGTGATTTGGTTTGTGAAATCTTTAATTTGTGATTTCGTTTGTGGATTATTGATATTTTTGGAAGGGCCTATTCAGACACACTTTAGGACCCAATGCTTAGCTTGCACAAAAAGTTGTAATTTTTTTTGTCACTTTTTTTTTGCTCATTGCACATCAGGCAAGCTAGTTAGCCCATTTCTATGAATTTCGGCGAAAAACGAGAAAAATTATGTTTTGGGTTTTCTTACGACGCTCCTATTCGCACACACTTTAGCGCCCAATTCTTAGCTTACGAAAAAAGTTGTAATTTTTTTGTCACTTTTTGTTTCGCTCATTGCACCTCAGGCACGCTAGTTAGCCAATTTCTATGAATTTCGGCGAAAAATGAGACAAATTATTTTTTGGGTTTTCCTACGACGCCCCTATTCGCGCACACTTTAGCGCTCAATTCTTAGCTTGCGCAAAAAGTTGTAATTTTTTTTTTCACTTTTTTTTTCGCTCATTGTACCTCAGGCACGCTAGTTAGCCCATTTTTATGAATTTCAGCGAAAAACGAGACAAATTATTTTTTGGGTTTTCCTACGACGCCCCTATTCGCGCACACTTTAGCGCCCAATTCTTAGCTTGCGTAAAAAGTTGTAATTTTTTTTTCACTTTTTTTTCGCTCATTGCACCTCAGGCACGCTAGTTAGCCCATTTCTATGAATTTCGGCGAAAAACAAGACAAATTATTTTTTGAATTTTCCTAGGACGCCCTTATTCGCGCACACTTTAGGCAGCAATTCTTAGCTTGCGTAAAAAGTTGTAATTTTTTTTTTCACTTTTTTTTCGCTCATTGCACCTCAGGCACGCTAGTTAGCCCATTTCTATGAATTTCGGCGAAAAACGAGACAAATTATTTTTTGGATTTTCCTACGACGCTCCTATTCGCGCACACTTTAGGCAGGCTATTTTTTTCACGTTTTTTTTGCTCATTACACCTTAGGCACGCTAGTTAGCCCATTGTCCAAAATCATTCTAAAGTAATAATAAGGCTAATTCAATTTGAAATCTTAATATCCAAAATCCAACAATACTAATAATAATCTATACGAACGTCAACTACATCTCAGGGGAATGGTAAGGAAGGCGTCTAGCTACACCTTTTTTCAGCTCCCAGGCTATCCGATACCTAAACGTTAATGCATCCATTCGAGACCACGACATATTTTCGAGCACATCCGAGCGAGCTATGTAGTCCATGTACTTGAGGACGTAAATCCCGCAATCTTGACTGTTATATTGCTTTGGTCGGTTTTGTATCATCACGATCGTCCAAGGCTCTATCATTGTTGAGCTCGTGATGGCTTCTCCCGTAACATGTCGGCACGCTAGTGGAATGATAGTAGTCTGCATCCAACAGTAAAAAAAGTTATCAAGCCTACTTAACAAGAAGAATAGACTATGAGCGAAGCTCAAGAAATATAAACTAACCACCGCATTGATGTACGTGGAGTACATCTCCGCCACTTGCCCACCAGGTTCGTCTTCCCTTAGGCTATCGTGTATGTGGACCACTTTATTCTCTGGAAAGAGAACTAATAGGAAGAAGTGGCTTGCATCAAGAACAGGTACCATGATTAGGTTCGCCTCATATGAGTGACATTGATAGTCTGTGTTCAAGTAGGAAAACACGTTTGCAGACGGTCGCCATTCACCCTTGCTTGTCCCTCGCATCCTCCTCCATGTTGTGAACTCTTTCATGCCATTCACCAAGATGGGGACTAGATAAGAGGGATACATGTTGAGCTTGAGAGTTTGGGAGGGTTTATAATTTAGCTCTCTAACACGGAGCAGATCTATATAAGTGTCCATGACCCAGTTCGAAATATCTGTGTTCGGCACCAACAGTCTCATATCAGAGTGACCTACGAATCCCGCAACAGGAAAGTCAGTTGAATCGACGGGCTCATGCCCGAAGTAGTGCCGGTCGATTCACTCCCGTTTCACCGGACTCAATGGCTTCGTCGGTTGTCCTTTATCCGACCGGATGCTTGGGCGCGATGCCTGGAATCCTACTTGACTTTGGCGCTGAGAGTCGTACGCGTAAGTAGGCAAGTGACTAGACGGCTCCCACACCTGACTCTGGGGTTGAGAGTCGTACGCGTCAGGAGGCAAGCGACTAGACGGCTCCCACACCTGACTCTGGGGTTGAGAGTCGTACGCGTCAGGAGGCAAGCGACTAGACGGCTCCCACACCTGACTCTGGGGTTGAGAGTCGTACGCGTCAGGAGGCAAGCGACTAGACGGCTCCCACACCTGACTCTGGGGTTGAGAGTCGTACGCGTCAGGAGGCAAGCGACTAGACGGCTCCCACACCTGACTCTGCGGTTGAGAGTCGTACGCGTCAGGAGGCAAACAACTAGACGGAAATCGCACATGACTCTGGTTGAGAGTCGTACGCATCAGGAGGCAAGCGACTAGACGGCTCCCACACCTGACTCTGGGGTTGAAAGTCGTACGCGTCAGGAGGCAAGCAACTAGACAGAAATCACACATGACTCTGGGGTTGAGAGTCGTACGCGTCAGGAGGCAAGTGACTAGACGGCTCCTCTCAGTAACCCCGGTACGCAACACCAAATTTATGAAGATCAGTCTTGTACCTCTCAATGGAGCTCTTCAGACTGTCAGGAGCATGCGCAACGTACCAGTCAAACTGCTCAAGCTGCTTGAACACCTCAGTGCCCTGGTCAACCTAAAAAACATGCATAGAAAAATCACTGTCGTCATTTCAGGCATGGTCGATAAGGTGCGCAAATAAAAATTGAAACAACAATAGCATGACTTACAATGCTCAATGCCCAGAACTGGTCATAGACCTCACGTGGCGCATACGATGGCTGCCTCACCTGGGAAGGGCGATTCACCCTCGTGCGCGTCATGTTGAGAAACCATTTAAGGTAGTCCTCGATACTGATGACGTCGTCCTTGAGCGATACAAGGCTACCGTACGTTTCTTGCCAAGTATTCCACAGTTCCACCTCATCGCTCAACAAATGCAAGGCATCAAGCACCTTAAATTTCAGAAGCTGACGACTCCTATATGGCTGCATGTCTATAGGGGGTTTTAGTATCCCTTGTAGACAGCCAGCTTGCCTCATAGCTCGATCGGGCATCTGAAACTCACATACTTCGAAGTGAATAAGCGGCACCCGAACCAAACCTGCCAGCACGTACGATACCGGAAGTTGCCAACACCACTCATCTAACCGATGCATCACCTTGCCATATGGCTGCCACGTCTCCTGGGGTGCATCCAGCATATCTAGTTCCCCCCGATAGAACTGTAGATGGTTGTGAGGGTTTACCCGTCTCTTCTGGCTAGTCTCTGGCTCCCAGGCCCACACCCTAGGCCACGTCTCATCGGAATATTCCCGCGGTTGTGGACGACCCGTGGGTAGCCTCTCGTAAGACCAATCCTGTGAATGCAAACATTATATGGAATTAGTAATTAATCACGAATATATTGACACGTCAAAACAAGAATATAAATGCTCATACCTGTAATAGAGTCAGGCAGGCGGCAATATACTTGGCACCTATTCTCGTAGCCTTATGCAGTGCTCGATATAGGTGCGCAAGAACAGCTGAACCCCACAAATACGAGTATACCTCCTCAAGATCCTCCAAGAACACCATATACTTCAGATGCACCGTGTTTTTCAAATGCGTCGGAAGTAATATAGCTCCAATAATATACAGAAGGAATGCCTTCGTATACGTCACGAAATCATGACGAGTGTATTCATTCGGTAGCTCGCCGTACTGCTCTCTCAGCCATTTAAGTTTGATGCCATTTGTTGTGAGAGCTTCCTTCGGAATTTCCGGAAAATACTGCCTAGCCATATTCTTTATGGATGCGGACGTTTTGCTCAAAGTAATAGGTTTGCCGTGACATGGGATTCCAAGTATAAATCCGACGTCCTCTAATGTAATTGTCATTCCAGTCTTTGGAAAAATCTGAAATTTTTACCTGAGACAGATCCTTTAAGAATAACTAGGGTCTCTTTTTTGCACTTTGGCAAAATCTAGCTTTAGCTATTTTTTATAAATTCGTGAAAACCGCACCTCCTAGTTGCGGTTGGGGAAGGGGGCAGCCGTACCACCATTACTTTAACATAGTCAAGGAAAGAATAGTCAAGGAAAGAAGGAAATAATGGAGGAAAGAAGGAAAGAATAGTCAAGGAAAGAAGGAAATAATGGAGGAAAGAAGGAAAGAAAGTCAAGGAAAGAAGAAGGAAAGAATAGTCAAAGAAAGAAGGAAAGAATGGGGCCACCATGGGGCCGTACCACCATTAATGCCAACCGCACCTCCTAGGTGCGGTTGGGCTTTTTGCATTTTCTCTCCTTTTTTCTCGTGATATTCTCCATTTTCTCGTGATATTTTTATTTTCTCGTCCACTTTTCGTCATTATTCATCATTATTCCACTTTTCCCCAACCGCTGTTCCTAGCTGCGGTTCGGTGGATAATTAAAATTTTTTCCACCGGTAGACAGAGATCGGCCCCCTATATATATATATATGGGAGCTGATCCCGTCTAGCCGCAGAGTCCGCAACGGACGGTAACGCTAGCAATGGATCACGATATATATATATATATATATATATATATAAATATTTTATATGACTTATAATAAAGTAAAATGAGAGAGATCAATTTTGTTAGATTGTGAAAACATGTTAGAGTCGTGTAAAATATTGGAAAGTTTCAAAATTTGAATAAAATATAGATTAGAATGAGATATAAATTTAAATTTATAAAGAGATAAATTTGTTTTTATGTTGGACATGCTAAAGAAAAAAGTGAAATTTATATGATTGGTTGAATGCCAAATGGCATAAAGAGAGACATGTGATGTCAAGTACGAAAGAAAATATTACATTCTCTCAGTTTCGACTTTCATATATATATATATATATTAGCACATGTCACCGCCTTGGATTTCGCACTATTAATGGGCCCTACATGGGGATAAATATGTACTGAATGGATTTGCGAGTATGATGGTTAAGTGACATGTGAGAACACCTTGAACCGAAGTGATGTAGTCGAAATGATAAAAGAATGGATTTAGCATGTATGGGAAAGTTGAACATAGTAAGCTAACTTACCTCTGCTTTACTATAAATGAATCATTTCCGGCAAAGTTTCTTTTCGAACAAGTTGTCTACCTAGCTGGGTCATTGATCACTTACACGCTGAGCTTACTCCTATCTAGTTTTTTTGGGTGGACTTTATGAAATTGGAAGTGGAAAGCTATTCAAAGGAAGAACTTCTATAGAGTTAGTAGAAAGAAAAGTTTCGATTAGAGTTGCTATAGGTTTAATCTTCCGATGCAATTTTTGGAGATTCTAACCCTTTTATCTTTGTTGTTTTAATGTTAGAGGCCTCGCAACAACGATGAGTGATAGCAATTAGGCCTGCGACTGGTCACCCTCAAGTCGATTGAGCGAACAATGGGTGCATGATTAAAAACATGAACGAAAACTTGTAAGTGCTATGTGAAATTTGAATGAAGATTCTACTCTCTTTCTTTCTATATCTATCTATATGTACGTATATACATGTGTGTATATGGATGTACATACATCTTCTCTAATTTAAGATTAATAATCTATTTCTGTATTCATTTTCACTCGTTAAATACGATACTGTAGTTCTCAATCTGTAAATTCAGCCACCTAGATTGTGACAAACCCCAGAGAACGGCCAATTAACCCCTTGTTGCCCCAATCCCAAAATTGCAATTGAACAATAATTGTACATATTTGATGGCGATAACGGTGCCACGACTAGCAATGTTTTTGTTGAGGTTGTTTCGAACTTGGCATGTTCTTTTAGCTAAGGTGGGAACATCAGATTGTGGCTATGTGTGGTGTATTGCACTAGTAAACCTAGCAAACTTGAACCGAAAGAAATAAAAGGCTCGCTGGTTAGGGTATTATTAAGAATGTCAGTTGAAGGATAATTTTGGAAAAACAAATAGCGCATCAGACAATAAACACACATTAGAAGAAATTCATCTATAGTCGTGCACGGGAGCGTAGTCCCTGCTGCCCTAGCTCAACCATGTTGGGTTTTATAGGTTGTCAAATTGAACCGTTAGTCAAGTTATAGAAGTTCCAAACTTCAACGGGTGTTACATGTAATTAATACCCTTTAGCCAAAAATGATAATAATAGTTTAATAGTAGTAAAATGGCTCCACAGAGACGGTTCAAAATTTTCAAATCCGAAAACCCAAACGGTCCAATACTTTTTCCATCAAAACCGCCTCCACCGTCCGATTACTCCTCCTCTCTTCAGTCTTCATCATCCTCTTCTCCCTCACTCCCCAATTTCAAAATCAACTTCAAGAGCTCTCTCTCTCTCTCTCTCTCTCTCTCTCTCTCTCAGTGTACACACACACACAGATACACATACATAACCCGTGCCCTAGATTTCACTCAGATTGGCAGAACAATGCCGTTTATTTCGGAGGCCGCGAGCGCGATTAAGAGCAGATTCGGGTTCCATGACCACAGTAGTTCGGAGCCAATGCCGTCGGTACGGAGCTCGCCGGATCTCTTGAAATCGTCGTCTAAGGAGAGTCTCGTCCATTCCTCCGCGATTAGGAGCGTCGGCGGGAAGGACGAGCCGTTGAACCAGAGCTTCGAGTTCCGTGAAGATCCTTCCTTCTGGAACGACCACAATGTTCAGGTACCCTTCGTTTGCTATCGATTGCGCGTGCAGTTGTGCGTGTGAATCACGTATCGTGTACCGTGTTAATTAGAAAGATTGTATTAAGTGTGTGTGTCTAATCGATTGGAGGTACTGTGTGCGTGTGGGTGTTTGTATTCTTAATTTGGAACATTGTGTGGGCGCGCGTGCTCAATTGGGGGTTGGTGTGCCTTGTGCCGTTTATCTTTGTACTTAATTTGGAGTGTGTGTGTGTGTGTGCGGGTGCGTGCACGCTCTCAATTAGACACATTCTGGGCTCGCGCGTATCGGTGTGGGAGTGTGTGTTTACTTAAGTAGAAACATTCTGTGTGCGAAGTGTCTTTCTTGTACTCAACTAGAAGCATTGTGACTTGTGAGTGTGTGCGTGTAGATTTTTTTTTCCTTCTGAAAAGCTCTTGGCATTCGCTGGATTATTTGGCAACAAGCTGGTATCTGAGTATGACTTGTCTTAAAGTAAGAATACTGGTTCCAAGTGCACCAACAAAAGTGGCAGTTATGTGACTTTGACCCTGCAATATTGCATTTTATGAGGCTCGTCATTGCCATCACATATGATGGAGTTATCCATTATAACTTTTGGGTAAGCAGCTCAATTCAAAATACTGTGCGCACGTTCGTTATCCATGACAAGCGTTGCATGCACGGGTTCATGTGTAGGTCTGTACATTTGTGTACTAAATTTGTAACGGTGTGTGGGCGTGTATGTGTATATTCGACCAGGAACTTTGTGAGTGCGCCGTTTGTGTGTGTGCACACGCGTGTATTTTCTGCTAAAAGCCCTTAGAATTCATTTGATTGTTTAGGAACTGTATGGCATATCAAAATGCACTAATAAAGTGGCAATTTTGTAATTCTGGAATATTGCATTTTGTGAGGTACGTCACTGGTGTCATATATGAGGTAATTAACAATTATACTAGTGGATAAGCAGTTCAAGTGATTGCGATTGATCTGATGAAGTTCTCTTCGTTGGCAAGATATGAACAGTTTGATGCATTATAAAAGCAGTTGCTTACAGTTTCTTAGTCTAGCGTGTTGCAGAATCAGTTAGGAATTTGTAGTATAATGACAAGAAGCTAGACACACTTTGAAGATCCTGGAGGGCCAAGAATTAGAGTAGAGAATTTAACTAAATGCTCAATAAATGCAACAGTTAACGTTTCTGTCGTAGTTATACTATAGCAGTGGCAGTGCGTGTGTAAAACATAATTGACGCTAGAGAATAAATTTTGTCTACACATAATACCGCAATAGCAAAGATACAGATTTTTGTCACTAGCAGTAGGGTTATTGAAGTCCATGAGACACTAGCTCTGGACAAATACCTGTGATTAGATTATTTACACTATAAGACCTAATAACAAAGAACTTTCCCAAAAAGAGGTAGGTGAAGTTGAGGAAAATTTTGTAAGATTTACCTAGAAAATGTGTATGGGAGTATTTTGACTAATAATGGAGTGATGTAAAAAGGACAGTTGTAGTACTCTGAATTGGAACTTTAAGGTCGGTTTTATGCCAGTTGGTAGACACTAGTTTCACCTCAAAATGACTTCACTTAAAAATAGAACGACTTTCAAAGCTTTAATGGCTTTATGCAGATATGGGATTGAAATTTCCTATGGCTGAGAGATTTATCAAGAACAAGTGGGTCGGAGTATTTCTGAATCGTGGGTAATGAAAAAAGGGAGTGTTTTTTATACTCTGAATGTGAAACTTCAAAGTCGCTTTTATACCTCTTGGTAGACATCCGTTTCACTTAAAATGACTTTCCTTAAAGACTGAAGGAATATCAAAGCTTTAAAGGCCCTTTGTTGGAATGTCATTCAAATTTTGTGAATATAAAAAGCTTACCTCTCCCCTCCCCCTCCCCTCTGCGGCTGCTTGCAAAGTTCCACAATTTGACTAAATTGCACCTCTTATATTGTATTTCCTTACAAGGAACCTTAGATTTCGCATTTCTTACTATTTTTCTTACTTAGCTTAGCATTGTAACTCATTTCTTGTAAAAAATTGGACACAGGTCATCATAAGAATACGTCCTTTGAATAGTTCCGAGATATCTCTGCAAGGTTATGGTTCATGTGTCCGGCAAGATAGCAGTCAGACAATTACTTGGAGTGGCCATCCAGAATCTCGCTTTACCTTTGATCTTGTTGCTGACGAAAATGTTACCCAGGTCTATGTTCATTAGTTTTACATTTTTTTTTTGCATGCACGCCTTGGTCTTTGTCATCAACTTCATTTTTGTGATTTATCAGGAGAGGCTATTTAAAGTGGCTGGGGTGCCAATGGTGGAAAACTGCATGGGAGGCTACAATAGTTGCATGTTTGCCTACGGCCAAGTGAGCTGCATAATGATTATTTCATTTTGTTCTAGTTTCTTTTCTGAGGATCTGGTTTGTATGATTTTGTCCTAGGCAGGTTGATGCTATAGTGGAAAGTTTTGATCTCCTTGTTGATATATGTAATCTGGTTGGCATAATTCTAGTAGAAGCTAACATCTCTAGTGAATTCTAGACCTTGAAATTTTAAGTGATGTCAACTTGTTCGATTTTGGCTGCACTGTTGTGTAATACAATATTCATTGTTTATATGCAGACTGGAAGTGGAAAGACTCACACGATGCTTGGAGACATCGACGAAGGCACTAGAAGGCATAGTGTCAACTGTGGAATGACACCTAGAGTTTTCGAATATTTGTTTTCGAGAATCCAAAAGGTACGTCTGTAAATTCAAATAGATCTCAGGCATAAAACAGGCCATGAATGTATTCTAGTTTTGGGGGAGTGAAGAATTTCCTAATCTTCTGCCGAAGTGATTTATAACTATGGCTGTCTTAGTGGCTTAGCCGCTAGCCATTGCGTGCAAGTATGAAGTTAGAGAATAAACCATCCTGCTAGAGTTGGAGAGCCAGACGAAATCACTCACTCTCTAAGTTACAGTAGGGTTGTTTACTACGAGACACGTGATCCTGACATAAATGGACTTAAGGAGGACTGGATGGTTTTGTATACAACACCATTTATCCACCTTAGTTTGGATGTGGAGAATCATTACTCTTATGCTTTTTTATGAACGAGAAGTCTTCTTTTTTTGGTTTTTGGCTTTTTCAAACCACACAGAGTCAAGAGTCACTAAATTGCTTTAGCTTCATTACTTTGTCTTTTGTCTTTCAAGCCACACAGAGTCATATAGTCGCTAAATTGCCTTAGCCTCGTTACTTTGTCTTTCGTCTTTAACAGCTATGTATTGTATTGCACGCTGTATAAAGTTTCAGAAGCAACACCTTTGGTGGTTTCATTGGTCATTTACAGGAAAAGGAGGCACGCAGGGACGAAAAATTGAGATACACTTGTAAATGTTCTTTCCTAGAGATCTACAATGAGCAGATTCTTGACCTTTTGGATCCATCATCTCTCAATTTACAGGTATGTTAATATTTTAATTCCAAAACTCCGTCTAAAGAAAGTAGGAGAAAGTAAAAGAGTCCAATAAAATAAGCAATCAAATTTCATTATGGCCGCTCAGTTTAACAGTTAAAGTGATGAAGATCCTGTTATGTCATCTTTGATCTTTTGCCCTTGTAGTTATGGATAAGTATCTTTCTCATGTCTTCAATACTCTTCCAATTCTACCTTATCAAGGTCCACTGCTCAAAAGCTTAATTAACAAATTTCAGATAAGAGAAGATAGTAAGAAAGGCGTCTATGTAGATAGTCTCAGAGAGGTAGAAGTTTCAAGTGCCAGGGATGTTATTCAGCAACTTGTTCAGGTTTGCAACCTCTTCATGTCTATCTTATGCTTATCAACTTTAGCAGTAACTGGTATTAACTGGCTGCCTGCCAACCTAATCGTCTTGGTCCAGGTGATCATAAACTTGTTTTTTTGATATTCTTAAGAGCATATACCACTTCAAAAAGTTGTTGAGCTCTTGTCCTGAGATATCAATTATATTTCTTCTCAAAATAGTTGGCTTTTCATTAACCGAGAGTCTCTTTCCAGGGCGCAGCTAACAGAAAGGTAGCTGCCACTAATATGAATCGTGCCAGCAGCCGTTCTCACAGTGTGTTTACATGCATCATCGAAAGTAAGGTGAGTAGCAATTGCTGTATTCCCTTATCTTTCATTCCCTCGCTCTCTATTAATTTTGTCCTTTATTGAGCTGTTTTACACCCATTCTTTGCGTAACTTTTATTAAGTGTTTGTATTTTAGTGGGAATCGCAAGGTGTAACTCATCATCGCTTTGCTCGGCTTAATCTTGTGGATTTAGCAGGCTCTGAAAGGTAAAAGAATATGTGTGACTGTGAATCAGAAAACTAGACTTTCATGTCTGTCAAGGGATTAAAAGCCTTGACTTATTTGTTTTAACATGCATCGTCATATGATTTATTTATGAAAAACAGGCAGAAGAGTTCTGGTGCCGAAGGTGAACGTTTGAAGGAAGCTACCAACATTAACAAGAGTCTTTCGACTTTAGGGTATGTTACTACTTTTAAGTTGTTACATAAGGCTTTTCTCCCTAGTGGCCTAGTCAAATTTTTGGTTTTCCTCTATATGATATCTAGTTGATGTGATTGAAATTATGCAGGCTGGTGATTATGAACCTGGTGAGTGTTTGTAATGGAAAATCGCTCCATGTGCCTTACAGGGATTCAAAACTCACATTTTTGCTTCAGGTGAGTGTTTCATGTTGAAAAGTTTTAGGAAGAACAACACACACTTTTTCCCTTTTGGATGGATCATAGCGCAGTATCAAAAATTTTATGCATCTAGCAAGGCAGATGTTTCTGAAAAATCCTGCATTGTTTGCCAAACAGTTTGCAAGAGCTGCTTTTGGCTATTCAAACTTCAGCGTAAAGACAAGCTGATTGTGTTTCTTGTGGCAAGGGTCACCTTTGTTTACACCACTCTTTCCAGCTTTGTAACTCATATTCAAGAGTTTTGTTGATTATTCTAGCAAGTAGAAATGATGTCTCATGTCACTTACGTCACATGAAGTGCCAGTTAAAGCAAACTCGTGCAGTCATGCTTAGTGTGTTCAGTTGGTGGAATATGCAATTCTTTTAAAGTCTAACATTTTTGTGATTCTCGATTAGCAATGAGGTTATGACTGTCAAAATATTTAATCCATGAGCAGTACTTTGGGAAAACTGCTATAGGCTATTTGAACTTGGGTCTCTAAGGGTGAAGAATTTCTTTCCAATAGATCCTTATGGCTGGGATGCTCTTTTTTCGTGAATTATCAATGACTTATAACTGAAATTCAATCACAACCATTGATGTACTTTACATGAAGTGGTTGTAAATGGATTCATGCTCAGTGTTAGTTGCTTAGAGTTTGCCCTTTCTTTTTTCCATAGGCACTTATCTCTTACAAAAGTGGATGTTCTTGGATGGTTGGAATCTTGTGACATCACAATCTTTATGTATTGCAGCTTCCCATGCATCTTCCGTAGTTGTATACATATGTGAAAATTAATAAATTTTAAATTATGCTTTCTTACTAACTGCTACTCGAAGATTTTGATTTTCTTGTACTACTTAGATGCATGCCTTTTAATGAATATGCTCTATTGATCTTTCCTTCTTTCCCTTTGCAGGATTCCCTAGGAGGAAATTCAAAAACTATTATAATTGCAAATATTACTCCCTCTAGCTGGTCAGTGATTTTTTTCTTTATGTTGTTTCTTGCTCTTAGTCATTAGGATTATATTTGCAAACCTTTTTGACTTAGATCTTCTTGTTAGCCTTAATTTTAACTTGTATCAGTAGGAGGAAAATTTGTGCATACAGCATGACTTGTTTTTATCCTGTTTTTCGTCGTTGTTTCTTATTTAAACTTATTCTCTTCAAAGTACCTAAAGGTTTGCTATGTTAAGTTTGCTTCCTCTGTTCATTTCTGGGAGCCAAACATGTGTTCACAACGATTCGGCCTTGCAGCTGCTCACTGGAGACTCTAAGTACGTTGAAGTTTGCTCAACGCGCAAAATTCATCAAGAACCACGTATGTTATCTCTATTTGGTCATATTTATGTTGTGGCCATATTTATGTTGGCAAGATATTTGGTTGTCTAAGTAAAAAAATATCATCTCTTCCTATACATGCGCCGTGACTTTTGAGGGTTAATACGTGAGTTGCAGTGTTTCAGTGCCATATTCATATTTTCCCTTTTTGTCCTGGAACAATCAGTAGGTTTGTCTTGGGGCAATCACTGTTTGGGTTAGGCTAGTCCTTTAGTCTTTCAGATCTTATATGCAGTTACATGAGCATTGCTAACTAAAGGCTCTTGTGAATCTTCTTCCTCAGGCTACTGTGAATGAAGATGCTTCTGGAGACGTTCTTGCCATGAGAATGCAGATTCAACAACTCAAGGTCTTGTAACAAAATATTTCTGTTTTTGAGATATGGAAACAGTTTTATTGGAAGTATTTCTTTTTTTCAGAAAGAAGTGTCTCGCCTGCAACTTGTAGTTAATGGAGGAGCTGAAAACCATGAAAGTGATGCTTGCAATGTATCCTTTCCAGGATCCCCAGGATCCTTCAAGTGGGAAGGGCTTCATGGATCCTTCAGTCCGTTTTCTTCCGATAAAAGAATATCACAGGTTCGTGCCTTTCTTTCCAATAATGAAAAACATTTTGTTACATGGTTTAATAGTTTTGTTTTGTATTTTCAGAAAAAAGAATTTGAAGTTGCCCTTGTTGGGGCTTTCCGGAGGGAAAGAGAGAAAGACACAGCTTTGCAGTCATTGATGGCTGAAAATCAAGCAGCGATGAAGTTGGTATGTGCTTGTTGAGCTCATTTAGAATGAAGTTGGTTCAGTTTGTTTAGAATGGTGGCATGTGCTTGTTAAGTTTGAGTCCAGTCCTTTTTCTTATGACACAAGTTACCTGTAAACAATCATATGGCCATTCATGTCCATTTTTTGCCCATATAGTCATTGGACAATTGGAACTTCATTTTCTTCTTGCAAAATTTTGAGATGAGAAGATTTGGGATATTGTTTATGAAGACTAGCATATAATTGATGTGCTGACTTAGGCCAAACAAAGAGAAGATGAGATCCAAGGCTTGAAAATGAGGTTACGATTCCGTGAAGCTGGAATCAAGAGGCTGGAAGCAGTTGCTTCTGGAAAGATCTCGGCAGAGACACACTTGTTGAAAGAAAAGGAGGAACTTCTGAAGGAAATAGAGGTTTTACGCACCCATGTTGATAGAAATCAGGAGGTCACAAGATTTGCCATGGAAAATCTGCGGCTGAAAGAAGAGATCCGAAGGCACGTCATTTGAAGATATACTTCTATCTATTTATTGTTGTTTTGCAGGAAACAATTAACTAGCATGAATTGTCCCTAAATGACTTGAACTCTTGAAATCTTATGCTCTTATTGCTTCTTCATATCTCAAATTCAGATTGAAATCATTTTTTGAAGAAGGAGAAAGGGAAAGGATGAATGAGCAGATCATGATATTGCAAACTAAAGTACAGCTCTATTTCCTCATTCTTCCCCCTCCCCCCTACCTTTTTGCAATTGTTCACTTCTATTTTACCTAATAAAATTCTCTCTTTGAATATTCAGTTGCTAGAGACACTTGATTGGAAACTCATGCATGAATCAGATCCTTCACCTTTTCAGGTTTCTGTAGATCACTATGAATTTCAAAGCTGAAGTATTGTACTTTCCCAGAGCATTTTTATTGAAACTTATAATTTGGCAATGTTTCCTATGGTACAGAAAGGAAGTTCTGTGCTGGCAATGGATCAGACTGATGGTGATCTATTAGTTTCTAGTCAGGTAGTTTCTCCATACCTATGATTTCTCCTGAATGGCAAATATCTTTATTGCATGTTGATTACGGTAAAAACCGAACCTGTGTTAGCTGTTGCATAATTACTTCAAGCATTATGGCGTATGTCATACCATAGAGGGATATCATCTTTTGACCAAACTATGCAATCAGTTAGACCTTATTTATACAACTTCAGGATTATTGTGATTGCCCTCCATTATTCGTTATTTGAGAAGTTTGTATCAGCATGACGGCTCATTGGTTCCTGAAACTCATACAAGTATGCACTGCATGATTAACATCAACAGTTACTCTTTTGCTCTCTTATTCCCTGTGATCTATGTTACATGGACTCGGTACAAGTGTCTGAGTCGGATACGTGTCCAAGTGTTGGATTCGTCTAATTTTCAAAACCCAAGACACGGGGGCACGGCAAAATATTCCTTTCTCTTGTTACTTTAATTATTCCTTAGTTAACATGGTGTTTTATGTGGCGCATATTGTCTTACTTCGAAACTAATATCATCTCAAAGCAATAATAACTAAAAGAACCACTAGAAGATAGTGTTCTTAGTGGCATATCTTATGAGATGTGTTGGACACATATCCCATACCCATGTCTGAGTGTCTAGTGTCCGACACGGGTACTTCATGCATTTTGAAGAGTCCATGTAACATAGCCTGTGATAGCTGGT
The DNA here is from genome assembly GCA_033065855.1 of Escallonia rubra. Classification (NCBI taxonomy): domain Eukaryota; kingdom Viridiplantae; phylum Streptophyta; class Magnoliopsida; order Escalloniales; family Escalloniaceae; genus Escallonia; species Escallonia rubra. The sequence goes on along the minus strand of JAVXUO010001708.1, from coordinate 125,870 downwards.
AATATGGATGTCCTGTCAACCTTGACTGCTGTAAGTGGGTGCTTATATGTGGATATTTTGTGGTAGGAATCTGCATCCCCTTGGCGCACTATCATCAATGAGGAGAATGAATTCCTGCGTATGCAGGTACGTCTCACATCAAAATATGTCAGCTACCAGAGGAAAAAATTGAAAAATAAGTTATGGTTAGTTTGTTAAGATCACATACATTAATTCCATTCTCGAAACCAATTCTCTTTATTACAGGCTATTCAAAACCAATCAGAATTGGACGCGCTTCGGAAAAAACTCATGTTCTGCATTGAAGAGAAAGATCAGTTGCTAAGGTAATGGTAATATTTTTTTGATTTACTTCCCATTTCTCTAATGCTTTCTAGCCAACTTACAAATATATCTATCTTAGCCTTCAAAAAGTGGGATATTTGTACGATCTCCAATCAGTTATGCACGTTCTTCTGAAATGTATGATGTCTTCTTCTTTCTTACCAGTTACATACTGATATAAAATGATGCAGGAATGTTGATGATCTGGAAAAAGAGCTGGAAGCAGAGAGATCTGTGAAAGCAGCCATGAAGGAAGAGACGCAGAAATTGCAAATTCAACTCCCATCTTTAACAACTAATCATTTGGCCCCCATTGCTTTGACTGATCAGATAGAGCTTAAAACCATGGTTGATGCCATTTCAGCTGCAAGCCAAAGGGAAGCAGAAGCTCATGAAACAGCAATCCTTTTGTCCAAAGAAAATGACGAACTCAGGATAAAGCTTAAGGTCTTAATTGAGGATAACAACAAACTGATTGAACTGTATGAAGGGGCAGTTGCGGAAAATCATAACAAAAACAGTGATGGCGCTCAGAATCTTCAAGAGAAAAATGCCGAGTGCCACAACAATCACGTTACTGAATTTTCTGAAGGAAAAGGGCAGGAGATGAAAAGGGCAATTGAGAACTTAGAGCATCAACTTGCGGAAATGCATGAAGAAAATGAGAAACTAATGGGTCTGTATGAGAAAGCCATGCAAGAGAAGGACGAATTCAAAAGAAGGCTTTCTTCTAGTGGACAGAAGAGTGTTGAACCTAAACAAGAATATAACTGCCCTGAAAAGCTTTTTGAAGTAGATGGAGGGGATTGTCTCATGTCTGACAAATCTAATATTTCTTACAAGGAAAAGATTGAGAGTGACAAAGTTGGATCATTTGGTTCATATCAGCATTATGAAGGGGAAACCCCTCAGTTAGAAAATCCTATCAGATGTAACATAGGGAAGGTTATATCAGACAAAATTGGTTTGTTTGATGTGAATGTGCAGGATGATTACAGCCAATGTTCAGAAAGTCCACGAACATGTGACTATGTTGATTTAGATGAACCTCCTAGCTTTGCAGAAATAAAAAGTGATGACGAGAGTAATTTTGGGGAACCAAATGTGTCGAATAGAGCAAGGGTTTCAGATTTTGAAAGACATCCAGTATCGGGTGAAGTATGTTTTTCTGGCTTAATCGGAGGGGATGGGTCCAGCCTATGTCCCAAGGATCCTCAGGCAGATTATAGGAATCAGATTAGTGGCAGTGATGTGACGATGGAGGAGCAGTCACCAGATGCCACTGTGGTAAAGGTGTCCACTGATCTAAATTTGGTAAGAATGCAGCTAGATTATGCACAAGAAATGCTGTCGAATTCTGCCCATAATTTCAGTGTGTTTGGGTCACTTGAGAGAGCAATCATCGAGGTCGATAGGCTTTCAAATGAAATTGAAGCATTAGAAGATCGTATCGAGGCAACGAGGGAGGAGTATGCATCATTTAAGATCCTTTCTTTAGAGATGCAGGATAAAAGAGTTTTAATTGATAATAAGTTAACGGCACTAAAATACTCCCTATCAAGTTTTTCTTCCTCAGTTGTGTACTTTGAACAGCGCGAAGCTCAAGCAAGGGCTAGGGCTAATGCTTCATCTACATATTTAAAGCAAAAGAAAGAGGAGTTGGGTCGCCTGCAAGCCCGTAAAAAGGAGATTGAGGATGCTCAGAGGAAGAGTCAAGAATCTGAAATTAATCTAAAGAACTACATTGCGGAACTTAAGCCAAAAATAGAGGAAGAGAACAGAAGACAAGAGAGCGAAAAGGTCCTCCTTGCAATTGACAATGTTGAGAAAACAGAAGTCCTCAATGTGCAAAGAAACTGGCATTTCAGTGGTAAAGCTACCGAGTTACTGAAGTCTGAGGAAGAGAAAACGAAGCTACAAGTTGAAATGAAACAGGCTCGAGAGAAGCACGGGATCATCACAAGAGAAGTTGAAGGTCTTAAGAGGAACTCCGAGAAGGTGGATAGCGAAATGCAAGTTGTTCAAATGGAAATCCAAAAGGGTCTAAGGGTTGTGGAGGAGATGGACCAAAAGCTGCAAAGAATCATTCAAGAAAGGGGTGTGGTATTGGAGATGAAAGAGAATGGAAGGAGTGAATTTGAAAACTTGTTTGTTGAATATCACCAATCCATGTTTGAGGCAGAGTTGAGAGAAGCAGAGATGAAGGTTTTGCAAGAAGAGTTGAAAACAGAAATGAGAAGAATGGAAGAGTTGCAGGCTGCAAAGTCTGCTGCTAACGAGAGAAAGACTCGGCTGCTGGAGGTAACAATGTGTCAGTCCTGCTTGATCTCTGACAAGATAGAGGAGGACCTCCAAAATGTAAGATCTTCATTTCTGGAACTGAAGTCTTTACTGGGAGATAATAGCTCAAATCACAGTTAGGCTCTTACAATCATTCGATCTCACCTTACTTTCTTTGTAAACGTGAGCATCTAACTATCAACCAATAACTTCTACAGTGTGTGATTAATGCTATTTTTTGCCTGTCTAGTTTGAATCACGACAATTGCTAACACCCCTCTCCACACACACACTAGTGCATGCACAGCATCATATTAAATTGGTTATGTAGATCGTAAAATGTATCAACTGGCTGTGAAATAAAAGGATATTGATCCGGTAAGGATCTTTCTTGAAATGTTATCGTTTTGTTCTTGTAACCTCGAGTCCCTCCAAGATTTGAAATGAATGTTTTCGCACAAAACGACTTCAACTAATGAACTTTTAAACATCATTAGTGCTCAGTTTTACGAAAAATCAGTTCTTCTTATGTGCTAACCCGAGCCACTTTTCAGATGAGAAATGTTTGTAGAGTTAATCGATGTGTTGTGTATGTGTGTAATTTGGTTCAATGGAACTACGCGAGGAGAAAGTATTCGTTACATCGGTTACAATAGCACATGTGATTAATCGAATACTCGGTCGTCCTTGGTGTTTTCTGGGTATCTATGGTTTGACTAAAAGTTGAAACCACATGACCTGTATGATATCCAACATGGCAACTTGCTTTCACAGGAGGGTGCGTGCATGGACTGTTGCTTCCACGTGAGGAATGTGTAGAGCAGCCACCTTCCATGAGCTCAGCCAGTGCTCGGGTCCCTCTCGTGCCAGTTAACACAAACGTATGGAAACTAGCTCGACCATGTCACCCCTTTTCCTCTTTTTCACTTGCGTATCACTCTCGTCCTGGACTAAATACCAAAAGGTGAAGCACAAAATGGAAAGAGATGAGAAAGACATCCTCACTCTCAACTTGTTTTAAGGCCACAATTAATCTGTACAATGCCGTTTAATGTTTTCGCGTGGTATAAATAGGAGAGAGACTATTTCTTCGCTCCATCCGTGGAAACCCTAAAACCACAAGCGTATTAAGTTTTTCGTTTGCCCCTATACATTAAGCTTTCACCCTTACTAGATTGGATATATTAATGGCCATCGTTAAGTTCAACAACCAACTTGGTTTGGTCGTCGTAGAAGATGAGGTTTTGGGAGCCAATATTCGTGTTGTTTCTAAGGAAGGTGATGGAGATGACGATGATGACGATGACGATGGAACAAGCATTGCGCCAGCAGCATGATTATATTCTCGTGCGTGATTGACTCTGAGGATCCTGGACCAAGTTGTCAATGGTTGGCCGATTAGCTGAATAAATGGTGGTATGGTATGATATTCACCACCTTCGTTGCCTCAAACCGACGACATGTTATACGAGCGTATGTGCATCATATATATACACATATATCTATAGAGATCGAGTGAGATGAATTTACAGTGTACCTAGTAAGGCTTTTGAATCTTCTGTTTTTGAAATCAATCCCTACATATATGTAAGAGAACTGATATGTATACCTAATTTGGATAATGTATCTTTTTTTCTAGATTAGTGTATCTTTTTTTTTTCTTCCACTCTCACTCTATTCATTCTTCGTAGAATACTCTCTCTGTCCCTCTCCTCCCGCCCTCCATCTTCTGTAGACTATACATGAGGAGGAGGACCGTCGAGATATATTATATTCTTGAAGCATAAAAACTTTACTTGTTATGATCATTTATTAGGTCCCTTCTTCTGGTGAAACAAAAAGTTAGAAAGCTGATTAAGGTTGGAGGTAGCAGCTGCATTTTCATTGCCCAAAGCGCAGGGCAGCACTCTCATCATCACCAGTGTCAGCTAAAATCGTTGCGATCTTGGTTAAAAATCATGTGTAGTATGTCCAAGTATTCAACGAGTACGCAGTACTGCAGCTCACGCTCTATATATATGTCAAGCAATGTCGACGCTCGTACGTACGCACCACCCTGGGCGTGTGCTCGTACGCCACAACGTTGTGGCGGCTCGTGCTCGCTACGTGTTTATTATCAGTGTAAAGGAAAATAAGACATTATCAATTAAGTTTGCATTTGAGCTTCATTGAGCAAGTGCACGTACGGTAGGAGAACTATATGATTTCAAGCCACCTAACTAGGTAGGCGTAGAACACGATTCTGATAGGGGGGGATTTAGTTAAATCTACGTGAATACAACCTAACAAATACGGAGTAGTATCTATGTAGTAAATGTATACAGTAATTGCTATATATATCTACTTAGTAATTAGTATGGCGCCGGAAAGAAAGATGGAGCGCGAGAGAAGCCAAGTTGTCCAACAACTTGATCGATATATCGATGAATGCTAGCTCCCACTCAAGGCTTAAGCTAAAGCAACGTGTGGATGGACTCAAAGGCCACATGAAGATGGGATCTGCATTTTCAGTTCTTCCTTCACCTGAAGAGCTACTCAGTGAAGACATACAGAAATTAATCTGTTATCAACAGTTTAGCGAATGATGAGAAGAGGAAACACGAGAGATTTGAGATGAAGAGCATTTTGAAATAATTAAGATGGATAAGCCAAGGACATTTATGGAGCCATGAAAAGCGAAGAACATCGATCAGCAAAAAGTGTGATGAGAGTGAATCCTTGAACACATTTGAAAGCTCATTCATTGTTGATGTTTTTATGTTTAGCACTGCACAAGTTTAACTACCTACTTGGTCGAGATATGCTTTGGCCGGGACTTCTCTGAGAGTTTAACTGTTGGGGATTTTTTTTTTTTAATTTTTTAGATAATGGATAACACATGTTTAAATCATTACAAAAATACCATTATATTGTAACATTAACTGGTTAGGGTTTCATTTTGTTGTGTTTTTTACTATTTGTGCCACCGGCGGTCATATATTTATCTTTCTCATTCCTTTGCTCCATCTTCATTCTTTCAATTCCTAATTCTAAAACTTCAGATTACAAAAAAAAAAAATATTAAATACTAGTAGATCAAGATTAGTTTTTTCTTTTATTATTATTTTTAGTTTAAATTCTTAAAGTATATTAACTTATACTCCCTCCGTCCCTTTTTAAGTGATCCATTTTATTTTGCACGTAGATTAAGAATTTAGGTTATATATTGTATGTCTTTCCCATTTTATCCTTTAGAGAGAGGGGGGAAGAGAGCGGACCATGAGAGAGAAAATTAGTTGGTAAAGTGTTAAATGTGGTGAGAGAAATATAATAAAAAAGTGTAAAGTGGTGGGCCATGAGAGAGAAAATGAGTTGGTAGAAAATTAAATGTGGTGAGAGAAATAGAATAAAAAAATGATAAAAAGGGTAAATATGTAAAAATACTTTTAGAATCTTTCCTAATTTGGAAGTGATCACTTTTTGTGGGACGGCCCAAAAAGGAAATATGATCACTTTTTAAGGGACGGAGGGAGTACGTTACTAGTGTACTCATTCAATTGATCATAATAAGAGTAAGGGATAATTACACCTATGTCCCTGAGGTTTGGGAGTAATTACACGCGAGGACAATAGTTTGCAATAATTACACTTATGTCCGTTAACCAAACGGAATTTGAAAAACTCTAACGGTTTTGATAAAAAGACTGTATTACTCTCAAGTTACAAATTTATTTATTCAAATGCCATTTTTCTTTTTTTTTGTTCTCTCTCCTTTCTCTCTCCAATTTAATCTCTCAAATTCAATCTTCAAACTCAATCTCTCAGATTCAATCCCACGGCTTCCCCGCACTCCCACCCTACCTCACCCTGCACCCGCCCCCTCCTCTCTCCCCACCCAGCTGTCGCACACCCATGCTCCCCCCACGCTGGCCCCGCCCCCGCTCTTCCCCCCCACGTCGCCGTTGTCCCTCCTTCCCCACCATGCCGCAAGACCCCTCTCTGCTGCAAGACACCGCGAATCACCCATCTCTCTCTCTCTCTCATGCCGTAACTCGGAATCACGGTAGGATGCCTTTCTTGGGTTGTTGAATTGATGGTGGGTTTTGGTTTGGGAAGAAAGAAGTGGGTTATGGCAGTGGTGCGGGGTGGTGGGTAACGGCGGTGGTGCCGAGTAGTTGGCTCACGGAAGTTGGGATGGTGGTTCACAATGGTGGGGGGCGGATACGGGGTGGGGGAGGGTGGGGCAGGGATGGATGGGGCGATGGAGCTGCCGGCCATGAAAACATATTTCAAATTAGGGTTTTGAAACCCTAATTTGCAGATTGAGACCCTAGTTTTTTATGCAGATTGAGAAATTTCGATGAAATAGACTGTAGGCGGCAGATTCGCCATAAGGGACACTAGAAATTTTGATGAAATCTGATGAAATTTTGATGAAATAGACATATAAGAGCAAATTGACAAATTTTGAAATCTTAATTTAAAATTTTAAAAATATTCATTATATACAGCACAAGGGGTAGTATTGACATTTAGAAAATACGCATGGATGACATCAGCAAAAAAATACACTTTTTGGACGGAACCCTGACGGATGGACACGGCTGATACATTTGAAACACGTTTGGTCACAGAATGTTACATTTTGAAACTTTGTGTCTTTGACTGTAATTACCCCCTAACCTCAGGAACATATGTGTAATTAGCCCTAAGAGTAATAATGCATCTATACATTAAAAGCTAAACTTCTTTCATGCAAGATTATTAACGTGTTGATTAACCTTACCAAGTTAAATAAAAATAATTATGAATAGTAAAATTATATTATTAATAGTCAAATTGTGCAATCTATTTTGCACTTAATGTATTCAATAGTGACACTAATTATAATATATTTTTTATTTGTCATGTTTTATGTGAACTGAAACTTTCTAGAATTCTTTTATGTTGGCTATAATTTTTTTTAATGACTTTTTGACTCCCCTCGGTTAGACTTTTTGGATCTGTCCCTGGTGGTGTCCTTCCACTCATACTTCAATTTTGAGTTGACAATCTACCCAAATGTGACTCAAAATCCTTCTGCTATCTTTACTACTCGTCCATCTTTCTCAATCTTAATAAATTACCCCCAATGAATATAATGAGTTGGCTTTCACATGACTATATATCTTGGGAAACCAGATGCCTACAAGTTATCTACTATATATGCATACACGAACTCGTGCTGGTTGGTGCCTCTGGAATTCTGATAACTAGCTCAAAGACCCGTGCAATGCACGAGAATTAATTTTATTTTTCTAATATACTCCTTCCGTCTCATTTAATCATGTTTGACTTGCACGCTTATTTAGTGAGTGTTTGAGATTAATTTTGAGATTGTCAAATATGATTTAATGTAGAATAAATCAAGCATGTGAGTATTTGGCCATCGAGAAAGAGAGAGAGAGAGATTTATTTTAATTAGTCTTAAGAAGATAAAAACTGATTTAATTCATAATCCTGAAAATTGAGAATTATATAATAATCACTTTTCTCATAATCAGGTTTGACATTCTAATTTATCATACAATCCCTTTATTTTTCATAAAAGGAAATCCCATACCTTTAACTAATTTGGAAAAATTATTATACTATAAGCACAGTAATATGATATTGTTGGTGCTTTTAGTTAAAATGAAAGTAAATAACTTTTGTAGGTGGGTAAAAATAGCTTTTTCAAAAATTTATTTGTATATTATAGTTATTTACAAATGAAAATTATGCTGATATTACTTCACTAAATGGATATTAGATATTTATTTATTAAGTACCCTTTATGGTCATTTTGCCAGAGTGAAACTGATTTAAATACCTTTTCACAAAATACCTTTTTTGTAACTTTAAGCTAGTTTACAACTATTTTTGGCAAAGAGTAAATTGATTCTGTTTAAAATAGATTAAAATTTAAGGTATAATCCGTGTTTAGAATCAATCCCAAAAAAGCTTTTAGGACATGAGTCATATTTTCTGAGCTTTTTATTTTACCCCAATATATTTTATGAGTTTTCTATTTTATCCCGAGAGAAAGGGGGGGGGGGGGGTCCCAAATAAATTGGCTTGAGGAATTCCAAAGATATTTAGAGCTAGGGAGATCTCAACAACACTCGAAATCTCACTTATCAGATTCCATTGTGGAAGACGACGACCCGACAATACCCATTTTGGGAAAAAACACATACATAATCTTTCTTAATTTGAAAAGTGATCAATATTTTTAGGATGGAGGGAGTAAGAATTTATACTTATTAGGGATAATAGGTTACAGCCTCCTGATGCTATTTTTAAAATGCAGGCAAAGAAAAAACACTACTTCGATAGGAGAATACAACTTTCCATATCCTATCATTATAGTACGTCATATAGTGCTTTTAGCAACGAAAATAGAATGCAAGAGGATTCAGTACATAAGGTATTTTTAGTTATAAATGGCATCGTCATTTTGCATAATAATCGTCATTGACAGCTTTGTATGATTTCTTGTAAGCAAAGCTTTAACATTCGGTCACAAATGGGGGCAAAAATACTTTACGGTCATATTTAAAGGTGTCGGGAGTCCATTTTGGCTCAAAATTTAGATCATCAACAGCTTTATAATTTTCATGAATCTAGTATCAAAAACTTGTATCAAGGAACAACACTTAATCGGAAATTGCAACAACATTTACTGATCTTCTAGTCCTTTCGTTTATCGCTTCATTTTTTGTTTTGTTTTTTGTATTAGCATCTTGTAAAGATTGTGTGTATGTTCATATTATTATCACATGTCATATCATGATTAGCCGAATATAGTTTTCTTGGGTTTACATATAACATACGTAATCTCTAACATGACATTATGAAAACGAACCATCTTAGTCTGAGCCTATAAAGTGACTAATCCTCAAAGATGACCTCTAGACGGAGTTTTTGCCATAAATAATGCAATTTTAATATTTATTACCTATTTACCGCATTTTGAAACTTATTTACACATTTTTTAGAAATCTATGTTTCAAACAGAGTTTTTAAAGAAGAAAACGTGATTTCGAACCACGTTTTCATTTCCTTTTTCATTTTCACCATAATTTATATATCAAAAACGTGATTTGGAACCACGTTTTCTTCTTTGAAATCTCTAAAAAATGCTGTAAGCGGGTAAATAAGTTTCAAAATATGGTAGATTAGTAATTAAGTATTAAAATTGTATTATTTAGGACAAAAACTCCCTCTAGAGGTATGAAAACTTCCAAGTTATTATATGTTAGTACGAAAGACTAAATAATGCCTTATAAGAAAACTTTATAAGGGTTTTCTAGTCGTCGTATGATAAAATTTTCATACCTCTAACTTGCTTTAGAAAACTAAACCTAAAATTTTAAGTTTGTTTACTCAGAACTCGAAAATCGTTTGTCCAAACCTTACTTTTATCCAAATATTACAACAATTACCTTTTTAGACTCATCACTATCATCGTCGTACCACCACCAATGACATGGCCGCCACTATACTATTGTTACCACTTTGGTCACCACATGTTGTCACAACTACTCCATATATCACTCCGCACTACCGACCACAAACACCTCAAATCACTTATTTTACAAAATTAAATCGCGGCCAAGATTAAAAGTAAATTACTTTAGTCAAGAAGTATAGTGAATCAATTATATTGGAAAAACCTCCTCTCATGATAACTTCCTGTCATCATACAGAAAGATTGACAAAGTTATTTTACTATCCACTAATTGAATGCTGGTACTAAAAAGACTTTAACATAAAATTCGAGGCACTCCATCTCGAATCATGTTTTTCCTTTTCGGATTTGTCTAATCCAGGCTTAGAATATGAATTGTTCATAGGAATCATGCTGCCACCTCTGGCACCTTACCTTCACCACCACCTCTATCATAGTCATTTTGACTCTTACCACAATAATCGTCGCTGCCACCATCAATGTAATGGTTGCCACTGTGATAATGTTAATACTGTCATCAGCACTGCCACCACCGATTATCACAATTATTGTCGGTATCACTTTCATCCTATCAACCACGGACACCTCAAATCACTAGTACCACCACAATTGCAATATCATGTGCAACATCCCCGTTACATCTACCTGATCATAACGCTACAATTGTCATTGTCATAGGTTTCACTATCACGTGCAACATCATTGTCGCCTTCACTGTCTTCCCAACCCCAATAACTACTACCAAGAGTGCCACCGAACTCATTGTATTCACCAAGAATCTCCAAGATCCTTTGATTTTAAAGAGAATTGCTTTCGAAGAGAGTGCAACATGCTAGACTTAGAACATTGGTGCATAAGATTATGAACTTTGGCGAAGCTTATGGAAAAATAAGAGTCCTCTAGTACTTACCTTTAGCATACAATAATATATATTGCTTAGCATTTAACTCTTTCGCAGTTGCTAAGTCTTGTTCTATTGTCCAATACATTTTTTTAAGAAAAAGAATCTCCCTATGATATTATATTTAGATATAATTTATTATAACTATGTATGTCTAACAATACTAAAGGACTAAAACCGAATCCCTAAGCCTATTTTACAATTTTGTCCACACAAAATTTTAGTAAGAAGTTAGTAGAAAAAAGGCAATTTGAAGGCTATGTTACATATCTATTTTTTTGCAAAAGCTTTTAAAATAACTCGAAGGCATTGCCAATTTAGCACCTAATGACATGAACCCATCATCTGATCAAGTTAAGGTGTGAAAGTAACTCATATAGTTAGCTTGTTATTTCGTGAACTATATATACTTTCTTAACAATAAAGAACGTGGGCACTATTTAACACCTTTATTTGGGCATATGTAGCAAAAAGTATTTAGCGAAGAAAATAGCAATTCAGCAAAAAATAACTCTTAGAATGTAGAAAGTAGTAAGGAGATTGTCTTACCCCAGACAGAGAAAACAGCAAAAAAAATTACAGTATCTTTTCTTGGTATAGATATCTGTATCATTGTGCGACACGCAAACAGTAAAAAATGAAATTCATGAAAATATTTTCAGGAACTGCTAAAACGGAAAATGCTTTCTGGAAAATATTTTCCGTGAAGCATTTTTCGTGAAACAAACAGGGCCTTATAATATCTAAAATAATTAATAGATAAGATTTTCAAATTCAAGGTAAGTTGTGACTTTATAAAAAGATTTGAAAACTTAGAAAACAATGGAGATCCAAATTCAAGGCAAACTAACACTTAGTAATTAATAGAAGTCCAATAATTCAAAGTAAGTTGAGACTTTACCAGAAAGTTAAGAATAATTCATTTTTTTAGCGACTTAAGTGTAGTTGAAGTGGTAGACATTGAAGTCCACTACGAAATATAAATCAAAGGTGTCCTAAATATTAAATGTCACTTTGGTTTTTAGTGAACAGATAGACTAAGGTTGCGATAAGTTTCGGCTTGAACCAAGGTTACAACAACGCTGCAACTCCGGTATTAAAACAGTATCACCAAATAAAGACGGCAATGTTTTGCATACCTTTTGCGACTAATATTAGGAGCTTTTGCGTCACTAATTCCTGTCACTAACCAAAATTTGGTCGTTCAGTTTTGCGCATTTTAGCTGTAATAACAACATTGAGAATAATAAATAGATTAGAAGTCAAAATTCAAGGTAAGCTAAGACTTTATGCAGAATAGAGGTCCAAATTTAAGGTAAGTTGAGACTTCAACAGAGATTTGAGAACAAAAAATGGGCACGTGGAAAATTTCGGAGAGTAACTCGCCTTTGATAAATTGATAATGATAATTGCGGTTGCTTGCACGAGGAGGATATATCGCTAAATATGGCAGTGTCAGAGGAAGTGTGCCACACAAAAGATTGTCGCAAAAAGTATTATGTTGCTATAGTCAAAATGTTTACGGACAATCTTGCGAGGAAAAAAAAAACATTGAGCGATGCCTTTCCTTTCCTTTTTTTTTTGTTTTTGGACAAATTATACCAACAGATAAAATACCATTGTAGTAGCGAAGCAATGCTTTTCTTTAAAGCACATGTGTGTTAGATCTTTTCAATTTGTTGCAAGGAAATGGCTTGTCCAAAGCCTACGCTTGATTTGCTTGAGGTCCTTGGATCCCACATGTATTCTCCAGATTGATTATGCTAGATTTCTGAAACACTTTTGCCATCAGCAATAACATTTCCCTGTTTGTTTCACGAAAAATGCTTTCTGAAAAATAGCAATTTTCTGAAAATATTTTCCCGAATTTTATTTTCCGTTGTTTGGACGACACATGGAAAAATGATAAAACTACATACGGTCCGTATGCTAAAGATTAGATAGAAAGAGAATAGTATAAATATGATAAAATCATAAAAAAAAATCAGTAAACAATACAACGACCTTATCCAATTTACATACATATTCTTAGAGGAAAAACAAGTACACTAACAACGTCACGAGATAAAAGTAAATAAACAGATTCCTAAACATTTTCCCCCCTTCTAAGATAATCATTCCACATATCCCTTGCTGTATGATCCCTTTTCATTGCCCATTCTCTATGTTCTTCCCACTTTGCCTTCATTTCCCCCCTTCTAAGATAACCATTCCACATTTTCCTTCTATATGTTCTCCTCCCTTGGTATATAATCCCTATTCTCCTGGTTGTTCTCTAGCAAAACAACTCCCACAAACATGATGGAGGCAGTTGCACCCAATATCGCGACATGAATGCATTTATTATCCATCTACACTAACAATTTTGAAACATATTTTCAGTGAACATTTAGGGTCCGATTGGTAAAGGAAATTGGAATTGTAATTCAATCCCAATTCATTGACTTGGAATTGAATAAAATTTGTAATTTCATTGATTGGTTAGCGCTGAAAATTAGATTAATAGTTGAAATTGCTAAAGTAAAAAGAAAAAAAAAACAAGAGGTAAATATGTAAAACATGAGTTTCATATTTGTCTTACCAAATCATACCCAACAACACTCCCCCGGCTCGCGTCGCCCCAAAACAAAAGAAAAGGAAAAGAAAATACACATACACATACGATTACTTAAGTACAAAATGAAAAAACAACTTAGATCTCTACTAGTAAATAAGAAAATAGCTTCTAAAAAAACTAGGCTCGAAAACAATTCAAATTTCACAAGTTTCTTGTTGGCTCCATATCTTAAGTCCCATGACTTTGCATCATTAACCATGGCTTCCTCAAGTGAAATGAAAGGGACATGAATGACTCAAACTTTCTTGCATTGCTAGTCAGCACGTCATAAGCTTTGAACAACTCAAGCTGATCCAAATCTGGCACCTCTGCTAACTTCTCATAGACGAAATCTTCACTTGCAATTGTAGCTTTCGATGCACATATCTTGTCAATGGCATTAGCCACTGAAGTAACAGCTGTGTAGCAAGTGCGTCACCGGTACGGCATCTCTTTCTGGCCGGTTGTAACTTAGTTGTAGAGGTTGCCTTTTGACGATTTGTGTTATCAAGATCTTCACTAGCCTCCTCTACATTGTAATTAGATGCCAACTCATTGTAACCTTCAATACATGCATATAACAGCACAACGTAAAATAGACATATAGCCTTCTATGAACTCAGATTAAAAACAACTACTGTTTTATGCCACAAATAATGTAAAACAAACATATAGCCCTTTATGTGAGTTGGGCATTCAGCTCTCAACAATTTTCATTTCACATGTAGTTGCCTCTATTATCACAACACACATACGCGCACGCTGTGGCTACTCTTGTGTCTAACATTCCCTTCTCTACGACCACCCTTTTATGCACCTAACAGATTAGTGTAGGTAAATATCCATGGCTTTGCTATGCAATAGCTGAGCTACATCATGGATATTCTGTGATATCTTTGAAGGGTAAGTGGAACTTATGTACCAAATATAATGCATTGTGCCACACAATAGAAAAAGATAGAAAAATAGCAATGAAGTAGTCATTTTGACAAGAGGAGTTTCTTTTTTTTAGCTGTCCCCAGATATGTCTAGAGAGAGAAACTCAACCTTGTACCAACTACAAATAACAAAAAAACTCATGTCGTCTCTGCATGAACAGTTGCCTTCTTTAACCAACACCAAGCTCCTTCTCCCTCCTCCAATATTCCTCCCTTCCCTACCTGAAATCTTCACTCTGTAAAAGAGGATGGTGTGATGCTTACATATTGTTGAAATCTCGGAGACGATGCTCAACAGGGTGACAGAGTACAATACACTTTTCTGAGATAAAGCCAGTCTTTTTTCTGTCCAAGCCACACTTGCTTCGTCCTACATGTAAATTAAGAGAGTACAGTCTTGTACAAGCTGCCAACTGAAGCCAACTCTCAATCATGTAAAGTCTGCCTAAACACAGGCACCAAAAGAGACAAATAACACTGGTTTATCCTTGCTAAAATAATTGGGGGAAGCTCTACACCACGTACCAAGCCCGTATCTCAGCAAGCAATATGTCTCTCCAGTTTCATCTACTCCTTGCTGATGCCTTTACATTTCCCCAGTCCGTGTTACACTACCACCATCCTTTGACCAAAGAGCACCCCCTATCCCCATTATCTCGATTCCTACTAGAGAGGCATTAAGGCTTTCGAAAAGAAGCGAGAGACGTCCAACTATTACAGGAGTGCAAACTTCTTCCTAGACCAAAGATGATAATTAGTTATCCATTACTACCATGGAACTTTATAGAGAAGGTTACTTTCCATGTCTTATATTCCTCTGCAGCAAGAACCAAAATAACAAAGGACATGACATACGTTACCAAATTGAAAGATTTGATTTGATCACGGCGAGTTTTGGCAATGTAAACAGGTAGTGACTCTTCAGTCTCCTAGCCAAGTTAACCACTTCAGAACCCAGGTTGATGTTAACTTGAAGGATGCACCCAAAGGAAGACCACTCATATAGCATGCAAGTATACCCGCCGAAACTAAGATTAGGTAGCTCTTTTATTCTGTAAATTCGAAATCATTCTCTTTCAGCTTGAAGGTTAGCAGTACTACCCATACCAACCACTTCCTCTAGCCATCAGCCACTACCTTTTTCATCTTTATTTGCCAGTCATCTATGCTCTTTTATATTATTGCAAGTTTTCATTTCGTATATGAACATTACATATGATGCACTTGACACTTATACTCATTTTTCTTGTACCAGTTCCAAAGTTGGCGTTACACACTTGCCATTCCATTGCATGCTACCGCTGGGGGTCCTAAACAAGACATTGGAAACTTCGGTGCATTCAACTACCCACAAAAGTAAGACTATCCTTAGCTTAAAATAGTATTGAAGGTATAACTTATCGATATCACCAACTAAATAACAGGATTCAGGTACTACTTGTCTCGCTAACCCCTAGTTTTTGAACTTACGCAATCCGCTAGAGCAATTCAATTCATAATCCAACCGTTTCATTTTCCTCTCTGACAACTTAACAGTCATTCAAACTGAACAACTTCCCCTACTTGAAACTATCAAAACAAGCCAACATATTATTAGACCCATCCAGGAATTTAAAGGCTCCAGTTGGAACCAAGGTCCATCACAGCACCATCACAACGCCAACACCAATCACAGCATCATCCACACAAATTACCACTAGCACTACCTAAACAAGCCATCACCTGCTCCGGCCACACTACCATCTTTGACCCAAACTCAAAATCAACATCATTAACAAAGTTAATCGAGACATATCAAAGTAAAATCAGTATAGATGTTTGACTAACCTAATTGTCGTCACCGTCGTCAAAAAGAGTAGATCGTTGACATCGTCAAAACAGTAGATCGTTGCTGCCGTCGCCGTCGCCGTCAAATTACTAGATCGTAGCCACCGGGGTCTGCACAGTAGATTGCCGCTGCTATGGCGAGGTTGAGTCAAAAAGAAGAGAGAGGGAAGATCGTGCTGCGATGGTGAGGTTGAATCAAAGAGAAGAGAGCTCAAGGAACGTCGGGCAGGGGTGTGAGAGCCGAGAGACAGAAACAATGACAAATATATGGGTTGGAATTGTAAGTTTGAGGTTGGGCATTAAGAATTGAGCTACGGGGCTTAAAGTATCTTTTTAATTTCATAGAATTGTAATTTCAATTCTAAATAAGCTGTCCAATCAACAGAATTATAATTCTTAATGTTCAATTCCAAAATTTATCTCAATTCCAAGGCTAATTCCGCAATCCAATTGGACCCTTAGAAGATTTACAAGATTTAGAATCCTAATTATTTAACATGTTATAGTTTTTGAAAGGGAACGTCTTCACGCCCTTATATGCTTGTCTACTCTCTATTTTGTCACTAAAAGATGAACATTTTGTTGCAAATGCACTTTATCAACAAAATTTGGCATGGACAAGCAACTAAGGTTGTAAAAATATGCTTTCCCTTGCTAAAGTATGAAGTAAGGCAGCTTTGCACATTCAGTAACGCAAAAAAGAGACATGCACAATAAATGGATCAGGATAACATGGTGCGAAATAGACCTTCAACTCGAAAGAGTGGGAAAATGTCAGTATATTATGGATTATAGGTAAAGCGTAAAGAACCTTAAGCAATTCACCTTTTTTGGTTAAATTTAATGAGACTACATGTAACGAAGATATCTAGCAAGTAAACTAATTCTGTGGCTTGTTTACTTGCTTGTATATCCACTGATGAGTGGATACCGACCGATGACACCGATGACCTTTTTTGTTTACTTGCTTGCTTGTATCTTGAATCTGGTAGAAGATTAAAGATACAGCATGATGGAATCCCCGTAGAAAGTCCCAAAGCTTATCCAAATGCATACTAATAACCTCCAGAGGAGCATTAACGGATGGGAATAAAATGCTTACCAACAAAGATTAATGAGTAATCTGACAGAACAAAGAAAACCTTTTATGTATGGCAATATTACAATTGTAGAGTAATATCAGTCATTGTAGCGCCTTCATGCCTACCTAGATTACATGTATATGGAATGCGCAATGAACAGATTTCAGTGAATAACAGTCAGGTCTGTAGTATCTCTGTAAGTCTCATGTTGCAAAACAATTTCAAACAGCAACTGATGCCACAAGAAAAGCAGTGCAACCTACATAGAAGGCTAATGTGAAGCAAAGAAGCTGATCAAGAGTATTAATCATTCCAAACCTCATTAATAACACATTTGACAAGTACAGGCAGAAATAGACTTTTCAACAATACCATGGTACAGGCAGAAGAGAAAGACCTCAGCGCTACAACACTTCGTCACATGGCACTATTGCATTCTGTCTCCAGGACCACTCCACTGTTCTCCAGGCATCTCGGCATCTTACTTCCATCTGTCCAAGAAGCCTTCTCCCAATCTGCATCCTTTTCATTCCAATAAGCATGGGCATGAACGATGTGAACTGGGAAAGTGATAGGGATAACGAGAAAGAGAAAGTGAAGAGGGAAAGAGATGAACTGCATGGTAAATCATGTCAAATTGCATGAAAAATGAAAATTCATTTCACATTTTAGTTTTCTTCTAGATTACTATCTCTTTTGTCTATACCAGTAAGTATCTACTTGGTGCTTGACATATTATAATTCTCACTTCCTACCATACGCACAACACCTATCTATCAATTAAACTTCAAATGATACTTCTGCTCATGTAATAACTGCAAAATTGCTCCACTCTACCAGAAAGAATTAACTTATGGATCTGGCACACAGAAAGTGAAGGATCAAATATATGTTGTACATTCCTAGAACAATCTCTTACCCCCCTCACCCCCCCCCCCACCCCAACAAAAGGAAAAAATCCACCGCATTTTATATGTTAACCGTATCCTTGCAGTGCATCACATATCGGTGAGTTTACAGAAAAGACGTGGAACCAAGCTCTCCCTTGAAATGGCAACATAAACATCACTATAACTCTCCAATTAATATGCTTCAAGGCCTGATGCCCCTGTGTCAACCTTGTGTGCGGGTAATCATCAATGGATGTAATTGCCTCTAATAACAAAGAGATGATGCAGTCCAAAAATTAGGCATTCTTGGGATAGAAATACCAGTAGCCACCTAATAAACGACATGGGATGACCAACGGAGGAGAGCCATCACCTTTCAGGTTAGACAAAGCCAAATTTTACAGCAATGGCATCTCAGAATCTTAATTGGCAACAACAAAACATAGCAATACAGGGACACCATAAGCCATATCATAGCAATGAACCTACAAAAGATAACATGAAACTAATGACAAGAACCCAAATCTATTTCTAATCCAATTAACAAATGAATGAGATCATTCACAAGATATTGCACCAAAATTGGAGTAAAAGCTTAACAAATTGAAGAGGTGTCAATAGATTGGAGGGGCTCAGACATGTCAAAAGCCACGCCGTAATTGAAGAACAAAATAAAAAGAGATAGTGAAGAAGAAGATCAAAAAACAGTGACAGAATTAGATTGGACAAACCTAGAGGCGGCGGAGACGGCGGTGGCAGAGACAGAGGCGGCAGAGGCAATGGTGGCAGAGGTGGCAGTGGCAGAGGAACGGTGGAGTAGCCAGCAGCGTGGAGAGCGATGGAGTTGGGCAGAAGGGAGAAAAGTGACGGGAGAAGGCAGAAGGGTGAGAAGTGACGGGAGTTCATTTTGGAAAATGACTTACGGTTTTAATTTTGGTAAATCGTTTTCCGAAAATTTTGTCTTGTTTTTCTATGGTACGTAATCGCTTTCCGTAAAATGTTTTTCAGTAAACACACCAAACGCCGAAAAGTACGAAAAATGTTTTCCTGAAAATATTTTCCGTGAAACAAACAGGCCTTAAGATTCATGTATCAAACAGTACCACCTTCTACAACAACATTTCTGAAACACTTTTCCCATCAGCAATAACATACCTTGCATGGTATATTGCTTTTTAGGTCTTTTTGTTCTTTTTTCTTACCTTTCTTTTTGGCTTTGTGGGGGGTGTGCGCGGGTGTTTGTTGGGTGGGGGGGGGGGGGGGAGATTGGGAGGAGCATCGTAACATAACAGCGTGGTATCGGTACAAAATAAAAGTAGGACTGGCTAATAAAGAGATACTGTGCCCTTCTACAAGCTTACATATAAACACATACTTCCCGATGTGAAATGCATTTCTGTCCTGAAGATTCCCAGGTACACTATAAACGAACCAATAAGAAGTACAAATCTCCAACTTTTTGCTCCCAAAACCTGTAGTACAAATAGATCTTATGCTTTCAGCAAGTCAGATAAGAAAATACTATGACAACCCGAATACTGACCAAGTATGCCACATTTTTACTCCCCCCAAAGGGACCGTTGAAAACCAGAATTTGAAAATTAAAAGAAATGCTTAACAAGGGACCAATCTACTTGCAAGCATGTAAGCAATGCAGCCCAGAACGCATTATCGTGAAAAATAACATGATCATTACAAGTAACATTGATCTCGGTGCTCAAACTTGAAACTAAGAGATAACAATATATGCCAAACCGAGCAGGCACCCAACATTTATATCAGGAAGATTAGACTCTTGCTTAAGCCATGTTAAACACAAAATCTTTAACCTGCGAGGTCAGAGAGAAAAGAGAAGACAAAACAATCATTTTTAGTACTCAGTTGGAGCACCACCATTATCTTGGCTCGACATAGTCAAAAAATCTGCATAACAGAATTTTAGCCCCTAATGCAGGAGGTGATACAGGTAAAAAACTCGAGTGACCAGTGATCTGGAAAGACATCTTTGAGGTCTGCAATTGATCAGCCAGTTATATTAAATCATGGAAGGACATACTGCTTCATGTAGCTTTAAGAGGATTGAATGGAGCTTCTTATGAAAACTCCTAGTTGAAGGAGAGATTAGAAGTAAATATGCCAGAAATATTTTATGGCTAAACCACACCTGACTTGATCAAGGCTTCCTTACCCAGATCTACCAAACCAGTTGCAGCATCTTGTTATAGCAGCCAGACTTCCTATCGAAGCAGGCAGAATCTGTTGGGCTGCCAAGAAGGGTGAGATTCTCTCTTAACGACTTAAAATGGCTTCATCATTTCTGCCATCACGAGATAACTCTGGCCCTAATAGTAGTAGAACAGGACTTGGAAATTTAGGACCACAATAATGTTCAACGAGGAGGATCTTCTCCTAAACTCAAAATTGATCATCTTTAAAACCTTTTGAGATTCCAAAATTGAAATTTGAACTGCCATCCACATTTTGATTCCCCTTTTCTGGTCCGCTTCCGCCTTTCCCCATGTGCGTCTAACAAGGATTAAACGAATCTTCAATTTCCACATCACATGGCGCTTGTTGATTGCCGAAATCCGCCATGTTCATCTATACCAGAGGAAGCTTATCCTAAAGCTGGCTACCTCCGGTGGCAGCAGGGAATGGATTGTCAAAACTAAACCTAAAAACGACTAGCATAGGCGATGCGGGTCCAATCAGAATTTTATATAAGACGATATATTCAGTAAAAAATCAAGGATGTTGCAATACCGTATTAACACAGATATACTTTTTAATTCGTGCAATCGAAGAAATAAGAAGGTTATTTACGGGAGCGGCAATTTGCTTAAAAAAAGATAGTCTGAAATTAGCACATCGCCTAGGAACAATTTCTTTTATTTTAGTGAACTCAAAATTGGTTTGTTAAGGACGAGCGACGGCACATTTCAATTCGTGTTTATGCTGTTATGTCTATTTGCTGAACAAACAGAGACATTGCTGCGAGATCACGTAAGAAAGAAGTTGGTTTTCTATTTACCTTGTTCATGAAGAATTTGTAAGATGGCACGTGGATAGGAAGGAGCTTAGATGCAAGATTCTCCGATTCTAGCAACGCCCCCACCCAGAAACCTCGCCGATGCAGCTCCTGCAAAAATTCATTATGCTAGTGACACTCCCCGTTCCGAAACCTCGCTCCCCCTCCTGCTCCCTCCTATGATTCGTGCAACTAAGATTAGGACTTTCTGCTGTCCCTCAACATTCTCTCTTTAGGGTGTCTTTTTTATTCTCCAACTTCCTTTCGCCAAGTGTCGCTATTCTAAAGATGAGTGGCCAAATAACAAAAAGTCCTTGTTACACCAACTTCATTGGCTTATACAGTATCGGAAGTCCTCAAAATGTTGTTAATTATGCTGATAAAGTTATTACCTTTAAAATGAGGTGCAAGATATGGACCTACAATCTTCACCCAGATCAGCCCTCTACGAGTAGCCAAATTCAGCAGCAACTGTAGGTTGTATGGAACCATAAACCCAACATTTCTCACTAGCAGACCAAGAGCTGCTTTCCAACAGAGCTTGCATCCTTTCGTTTAACTTCGATTAAGAAGCTTGATCCTGCAGCTAGTGTGAACTAATGCTTATCCTAGTACATGAAGCCTAATACGAAAAATTGGTTAATTCATCAACCAGTCACGGCCTTGACAACTTATGACCAAAGTTCATTCTTCGTGAAAAAAGGGCAGTAATCTTGCCTCATAAAACACGCACGAAGACTCTATGTGACTTCAGTATATAGCAATTAGCTATTTCAATATTATAGTCTCTGAATACAAGGTCATGCCAAACAATAGGCAGTTGTTCTGTTGTGAAACAGATGACCAAGTGATGTTCATATTTGTGATTGTGTGTGTTGTGTCTATGATTGGTGATTACTTTCCTGAAGAAAATTACTTAAGGATCAAAAGATGGGCATCAGAACTACGAGTAATGTTCTATCTGACGTAATATCGTATGAAATAGTATACGCCATGTTCAAGCTACAGAACCAACTCATAGATGAAGTGAATACGTTGGTTTTGCTGAATTGTTATCCTTCTTAGGTAAAATATCAACTGAACATAAAAAGAAGCTGGAGTATGCTCCACGCATAGAACTACCAAAAGATAAACCGTTAGAAAGTCAGAAAAAGAGGTCATTTGTCAAAAGCACGAGAACAAAACAGAGTATCTCAAGAGTCTCAGACAGCATATGAGCCTACTCAACACAGAAACAAAGGCCAAGCAAAATATGCAATAATTTAGTGAAACCTCTTACTCTTGCTGACCATTGGATATATTCTTTAGCATGCATATGCTTAGTATGTGTAATCAAGAATATTGACACTTGGAATGATGCCACACTTCGAGATGGCTGAAGATTCAACTTCACATAGCAAGCATACCATTCGCTTCCTGTACAATAGCTGAAGTTGCAATCAGTGAGGCGTAAAATAATCACAGTACAGGTACTCTTTGCAGTGTTTAAGGACATTAGAATAGAATAAGGAAAAGGAATAGAAGAACAATGCGCAGCTCCGTGATTTACCTTTACGAGGAACCTATAGTAGATGGAGGGCCACGTGGACAACGTGGACAAAATTAGTATCTCATCATTCCTCTCCACATTTCTCAAATACAAAAATAGACACTGGTTTGAATGGTATCATACATGCGTATGGACACTGGTTTAAATACCATTAAGGAACTAACAGTTTTATGCGAATGTCTGGACAATATCGCGAACACTTAAAACCATGACAACAAGAATGATATTGGTCACATTCCAGATGATGCTGAGAACAATTTGGCACAAGTCAGCCAGCCATTATTGGCAATGTAAAGACACTTTATACCAGCAAACAACATCCTAGTTGTGCGAACTGAAAAGAGAAACAATCAATATACAGTATAAATGTCATCCTAGTAATTCCCCCAAACCACCCGCCGCAGAAAAAGAAGAAGAAAACGGATGTCACCCTCTCAGCGAGTCACTGACCCACAGGAAACAAAGCTCTCCACAAGTCACTGACCCGCAGGAAATGGTGCCCCGACAGGCAACAAAGTTCTTACAGCTCTAGCTCAAGTGACCAATCCATCCCATCCTCAATCTCAAAATAAAGATGTACAAAATAATGACTTAATTCCAACTCAAATCCAGTTCCATCGTCCTTTCACAGGCTCAAAGCATCTGCATCTCTTTTCCAATGGTAGATTTACTCGAGTGAAAAGTGAAAAGATGACGACTAGTAAAGTGTGAAACAGAAAAATAAGCTCGAAGATTTGCTCCAAATAAAAAGGACGAGACTTGTCCTTGACCCATCTCTTCTCATACAGAAAGGTGCATCTTCCTAGATACATGTTAGGAGAACAGAATTCATATCCTTGGAAACCAAGAAGTACAAAAGCCACGCGACATGATGGATCCCAAAATATTAAAGAAGAAAAACCACGATATTTACAACAATGAAAAATTAAACTTAGAAGAAATGAATGCTCATAAGTGGCGTCAGTCAGAGGGACTCAAAGCATTTTAAACCAATGGGGATTTTAGTACTGTAAGAGAGACAAGACAGCAGAGGACACTTGTAAATCATATAATTGTCATTTCAGACGTAAGAATGGGTCATTTTACAAAAGAAATAGAAAACAATTTGGTTTTATACTGTAACATTTGTATCCTATAACATTCCTTTTAAGCACCAGATAGAACACTGGGTACTCTTACACCTTACGAGCTAGCGTCCTCTGCTTTGTTGCATGCTGAACAACTTTTTCCTCTACTGGGAGGCCCTTCCGCCGCCTTACGGCATCAATGAGTTTTCTTGCTGTATTTTGACGAACACTAGAACCATCTCCAAACTCTTCTTTCTCCTCTTCTGTCTTGGGTACAAAGAAAGGATCCTCAGAAAGTGCTTCCCAATGACTAAGAACAAGTAACGCACTTGAAGCTCCACATGTCTCTGTCGTCAGCTCATCTGCAAACCCAAAACTTTCTGCAACTGGCACATAGGCATGCACAGTGAACAAAGGAGATCCTTCCTGCATTTCCTCCTTCAAGACTCTGGCCCTCCTACGAGAAAGCACTACATACACAGAGCCCAAACATTGAGTTGGTGAGTTAATCTCACAAAAATACATAGCTTCGACAAGCTGCGGTTTCTTCTGAAGTACAGCTGCCTTGCAGGCCTCCTTCACAGCCGTCATAACCTGTCCACTGAAGATTCCATATTGCTCTACCTGCTGACGAGAAGCCTCTAAACCATTTTCTTGCCCAACCAATGGAGAGATATAGGCCTCAACCACAAAAATCAAACCCCACATAGGTTCTTCACACAGAGGACCACTTGCGGTAGCTAGTTGAAAGCCAGACATAACACTGCTCTCGAGACTCTCTGCTTCTTGGTACAAAGCTTGAGTAGCCACAGCTGATGCCTCATCTGCTGCATAACCGTTACTGGGTACATCCACAAAACCCAATCTCTTAGATACATAAGGTGATCCACGAATAAGAACAGAAGAACCAGTGTCCTTTGCTTTTATATCTGGAGCAAGGAGGATGTTAGGACCAACCTGTCTAGGCCCCAGTGCCCAGATCTTATTGAAAAAATTTAGCCACAATAACTTATACTTCTCGGCACGATCCTTATTGACCTCAGAACTTACGTACGGATTATCATTCTCTATAGCATCCATAAGGCGTTTCTTAAGCACTTCAACTGGATTGTCCTCTTCCATGTTGCTGGTTCTTTGGGTACCCAAACCTTTTGAAGTCTGACCTGGTTTACCTCCTATGATGTCTCCAAGAAAATCAGAACTATCATCAAGCACCTTAGTCAATGCAGTTGGAAGCTTCATGACCCGCACACGGACTACACACCTTCCATTTGGTGTTGTTTTCTCAACCAAGTCAGAACCCCCAGTAAACAGTTTAAGATTCTCTAATGCACTGGATGCCTCGCATTCAATAGTCTCTCGATATGAGACAAGCGGCGGAGAGACTTCCAAGCTTACCTTTGCAAATCTTTCCTTCAAATCCTTGATGCATCTTTCAAGATGAACCTCGCCTGCAGCAGCAAGTACATGCTCCCCTCTACCAGAAACAGTGACCTCGACAAATGGGTCAGCTCGGTTTAAAAGCCTCAAGCCTTTCATGAGTGCACCCATATCAGCTGGATCAGAAGGCTCAATTGCAACTTTAAGAGTGGGCGCAACCTGAAAAACCATACTTGAAAAAGGCCAACAGTTCTTTGTTGATGAAAGAGTCGCACTTTTCAGTATATTTTGGCCAAGGCCTCGAATAGCAACAACATTCCCAGCCTTTGCAGCGGCAACTGGTTTTAATCCTTGGCCCATCATTAGGTATAAGGTATGCAACTCTGCTTCCTGCACATGCTTCTGCATTGATTCCCCCTTCAATGGATCATATAAAGCTGAAAGCACAAAAACCCTCTGCCCTGCACAGAGAACCCCACTAAAAACCCTTGCAAATGCTAGAAAGCACTCATCTGATTCACAGTCTTCGTTAGAGTTGTTCAAAATCTCCCCATGCAGGCCCCTCTGAGGTAGCAATTTTGACGGGATTGCAAACATCTTAGATACAAAAGCAACACAGGGCGCATCTGGCCTAGAGTCACAAGCCTCAACAGATTTCCTAACAAGTTCGGCCTCAGCAAGTACATCCAAGTTAACCCCGTTATCAACAATTTCTCTCTTAGGAAGCAGGCGCGATATCCGGAAAGACTGGGCAGCAATCGGGTCTGGCATATACTTAACCACCATACCCAAGATTGTATCAGACAATGGAAGCCATCGGCTCATGACTGCTTGAAGAACAGCTTTGGGGTCCCTATTCTGAAGTTCACGAGGAGGTATAGTCAAATTAAACGACTTGATAACTTTCTCAAGTACCCCTTTGTCCCCATCTGTTTCCAGAGCAGCCTGGTACACCTGCCACAGCGGTTCGAGGACAAACTGTACGAACATAGGCCGTGCCTTGCTTCCTCCATCACCAAGTCCCTTCTTACCCACAATCCTCTTAGTCTTGGGAATATAGTAGCGAGGACCCCAAAAGGACTTTTGCAGCACGGCGGAACTCGCTCCAAGCTTAGAAGCATAAAACTCGGCAAATTCACTAACAGTAAACCCCCACCCGTCCAGCGCGCAACCAAACGCGACGTTCCCTTTCTGCGGCTGAAAGGTATCCTCCTCGTCATCCTCTATAAACTCATGGCCCTCGTCGCCCACCTCGCCCGAAGAAGGGCACGAGAGAAGCGAGTCCACGTCTGACAAGTACTTCTCCGACTTGTACGCGCTTACTATCCCGTTAACCTCGTGAACGATCCTCAGCAACCGAGTGTACGCTTCCAAAGGACTCAATTTCAACTCGCAAATCAACCTATCGATCTTATTCAAAACCAAACATGGCGAAACCTTTTCAATCCACGCCTGGCGCAACACCGCGTGCGTCTGGATGTGGACTCCCTCGACCGCGTCCACTAAAATCAGCGCGCCGTCGCTCAATCGTGCGGCGGTGGACACCTCGCTACAAAAGTCCATGTGACCAGGGGAGTCTATTAGGTTAATCGAGTGGCCTTTGTACTGAAGACCAATGGAGGAGCTCTTCATGGTTATAGCACGCCGCTGTTCCTCGTCTAAGTAGTCCATGAACCTGAGGCGGCCCGCCTGCTTCGGGTGGAGCACGCCGCCGCCGGAGGAGGCAATGAGGTGGTCGGCGAGGGTTGTCTTGCCGTGGTCAACGTGTGCAAGTATGCATATGTTCCGGATCTTCCGGCAATCAAGATCGCCCATTTTGTTTGTATTTCTATCTTGCCCAGAAATAAATTAACGGCAAGAGTATATAATAGTACAATTATGACTGAGGAGTGAGGAGTGAGGATTAACGAATGAACGACGTACCAAGTAGAATGTCGCAGTGTGCAGCACAACCGTCAATGGGCGGCCGGAATTTAAGGTCAGCTCTAGGGTTTTGACGAATTGTGAGGCCGGAAGTAGGCTGGTGGGTGTTGGGGGTTTAGCCGAGGAAGTATACATAGTGGTGGGGATGTTTGTTTTTTTTTTTTTTGTTACAATAGTGGTGGGGATGTTTGGTAATACGAGCAGGACTAGGAAAACGTTTTGGTTTGGGATTATGAATAGTACTAGTACTGGGGTGAGCAACAAATCGATTCGAACCGTTCAAAGTGTTGGAACTGAACCGATCGAATCCGAACCGTTGATGACCTTGAATGGTTTGGTTTGAGATTTTCAAACCGAGGCCGGTTTGGTTCGGTTCACGGTTTAAGATTTTCAAACCGGCACTAAACAGAACCGAACCGAGGGTTACATTATTATATATATATATATATATATATACACCTTACCCTTATTAGCTAATAATCAGGATATAATAAAACATGCTGACCCTAAATTAGCCTTCTTTTCTAATTCTACCCTTTCAAAGCCATTACTCACTATATATTGCATCATTTACACTATGGCTCATGTAATGTAAACATGGAACCAATAGGCTAGTTATATCCAGTATTACATTAGAGTCAAGAATGATAAAATACGAGCCATGCCTACTTAAAGAAAAATCAACTAATAAATTTTTTAGAGAAGTGCAGATTTGTTAAATATTAAGACTTAGGAAATTATATGTATTTTTTTACTACCATTGTGATGCACACATCCTTAGTCTAATTTCCTGCTCAACTGTTAAGAAGTAAGTTCTGAAATTGGTGTTATGTTATTCTAGTAGTAATCATGTTGAAAGCCCAAATAATGTGTTCCCAACCTATTCTGGTCATACCCAAAGGCCCAATAGGGGTCCCATTTCACGCGAACACGTCGACATTGTCAACGGTCAATTTTTCAACGCATCAAACCGATCAGCGCCCGCGCGCCCGAGAGACGTGTGTTTCTCGCTTCGAGCGATTCGTGCACGACTTAGACATTTTATTTTCGCATCGACGTCACTAATGCTAGCACGTTCGTAACACCGACACCATCTGAACACCTTTTCATCAAAAATATCGGCCGACGGCACATTTGGAGAAACGGGGTCAAGAGGCAAATGGCCTTGGCCAACCCCAGGGGGTTGGCCTCGGCCTTCCCCATGCCATGGGGGTCGGCCTCGGCCATTTTCCCCCGGTGGTTCACCCCTTTCCCGTATACCCCTTTTTCGTACTTCTTTCCCCTCGTATGCTTTGTACGTAACCTTGGCACCTTGA
Source organism: Escallonia rubra (assembly GCA_033065855.1). Taxonomy (NCBI): domain Eukaryota; kingdom Viridiplantae; phylum Streptophyta; class Magnoliopsida; order Escalloniales; family Escalloniaceae; genus Escallonia; species Escallonia rubra. The sequence continues at coordinate 97,298 of JAVXUO010001708.1, read as the reverse complement.
TCGCTACGTGGGTACGATTCTTGGCAACACGCTCGTCATAACGCAACTTTCATATTTGTCATTGATTATCAAAACACCTATCGACGGCACGCACGAAGTTTGCAAAAAGAGAAGTTGCCTTAGGCTCCGAAAATGGAAGTTGGTCATTTGGCCTTGGCCAACCCCCGGGGGTCGGCCTCGGCCTTCCCCATGCCATGGGGGTCGGCCTCGGCCTTCCCCATGCCATGGGGGTCGGCCTCGGCCTCCTGGAGGGGTTGGCCTTGGCCATTTTCCCCCGGTGGTTCACCCCACCGTGCAAACCCCTTTTCGCAACTTTTTCGTTTCGTATGCTTCGTACGTAACCTTGGCACCTTGATCGCTATGTGGGTACGATTCTTGGCAACACGCTCGTCATAACGCAACTTCCAAATTTGTCATTGCTTATCAAAACACCTACGGACGGCGTGCCCGAAGTTCGCAAAAGGAGAAGTGGCCTTGGGCTCCGAAAATGGAAGATGGCCATTTGGCCTTGGCCAACCCCAGGGGGTCGGCCTCGGCCTTCCCCATGCCATGGGGGTCGGCCTCGGCCTCTTGGAGGGGTTGGCCTCGGCCATTTTCCCCCGGTGGTTCACCCCTCCGCGTAAACCCCTTTTCGCACCTTTTTCGTTTCATATGCTTCGTACGTGACCTCGGCACCTTGTTCGCCATGTGGGTACGATTCTTGACAACACGCTTGTCATAACGCAACTTTCGGATTTGTCATTGCTTATCAAAACACCTACCGACGGCGTGCCCAAAGTTGGCAAAAGGAGAAGTGGCATTGGGCTCCGAAAATGGAAGTTGGCCATTTGGCCTTGGCCAACCCCAGGGGGTCGGCCTCGGCCTTCCCCATGCCATGAGGTCGGCCTCGGCCTCCTGGAGGGGTTGGCCTCGGCCATTTTCCCCCGGTGGTTCACCCCTCCGCGCAAACCTCTTTTGGCACTTTTTCGCTTCGTACGCTTTGCACGTGACTTTGATATCTCATTCGTCATATAGGTACGATTCACGTCGACACACTCATCGTAACGCAACTTTCGGATTTGTATTTTCCCATCAACACACCTACCGTCGGCGCACCCAAAGTTTGCCAAAAGAGGGGAGTGGCCTTAGACTCCTTCATGGGAGTTGGCCATTTGGCCTTGGCCAACCCCAGGGGGTCAGCCTCGGCCTTCCCCAGGCCTAAGGGGTCGGCCTCGGCCTCCAGGAGGGGTTGACCTTGGCCTTCCCCCCATTTTTGGCCTATGGCCTCTCCCTTCGCGCGCAATTATTTTCTCGAGTCTTTGCACCTCCGCGATGTTTTCGAACGTTCATACATCAACTCCGTGACGTCTATCGTGCGATGCCCATGACCGCGCACTGCTCTCGCGATGCTCGACACCCAAAGTCGCACGCTACCGCCAAATAACCTGTCGTTGGCAACCGCATACCATCACTTGCCAACTTTGTCACTACTACATGTTGCATTCATTTTCTTGTTATGACATGTGCACTCAGCTCAAATCCTGTCTTCGGAACACCATTCTTATGATACGTGCCCCGGCACCAAATATTGCTACGTGACGTTCGTCGTCGTGCCCTTGCACTATTCTCATGATACGTGCTCCGACACCAAGTATTACTTCGCGACGATCGTCGCCGCGCCATTTTCACAACATGTGCCCCCAGCACCAGGTATTGTCTCATGCTATAGGCACCACGCTCATGTGCCACAATCATGTTGCATGCTACCGGGATGGGCTCACAACCTTATAGCCATCGCGGTCTCAATCACAAGGGGGCCTCGGCCTCGTACCGGGATAGGCTCACAACCTTATAGCCATCGCCGTCTCAATCACAAGGGGGGCTTCGGCCCTCGTACCGGGATGGGCTCACAACCTCATAGCCATCGCCGTCACAGTCACAGGGGGCTCTGGCACGAGGACCCCTCGCCATGGACTCAGAGCACTGAACTGCGACCATGTCCGCTCATGTTATCATTGGTCGTCAACGCCACTAGGGCAATGACCCCCGGGTCACTCCGGGACGGGAGCAGATCCTTGGAGGGCATCGTGCCTAGTCCGCTTGGCAGTTGGCTACAGGGGCAACCCTCACCACTGTCAGGTTCTCTACGCGTCTCTTGACGCACCTCGTGGGATTCAGTAAGGGCTTGGATTGGTGGCTGGGGCAACGGGTTTACTCTGATCATGCCGTCATGGTATGGTCAGTCTTCTCAGACAGGTAGAGTGACGTTGTGCGAGGCATGCATCGAGCATTTTGGAACCGGCAGTCCAACGGAGAACCGGTATTTTGGGACCCCCTGGTGACGTGTCACTCCCAGGGGACGACATGTGGCACTTTATGACATAAGCACAATGTTTCCTATAAATAGTGAACTTTACAACTCAAAAAGGGACTTCTTCTTCATTCCCACAAAAATCACTTTCTCACTCTAGAATTTGAAAGCTCTCTAGTGAGAGAAAGACAAATTGGACATAACTTTGGACCGTAACATTGGACCCTGACTCGGACCCTGATTTGGACTATCGACTGCCGGCCCTGTTCGTCTCATCCTTGCCTTCACAGCACTGCCACTCCTCACGTCCTGTCTGGGAAGCTTTGCTCTCTGCCCTTACTCCGCCCTCACTGTCTTTCACTTTGCATACTTGGAAGCTGACACGGACTGCAGCCTTTGTGGCACCTCCACGTAAGTACGAACCCACTTTCCTTGGCATCATAATGTAAGAAAGAGAGCAAGTATTCTCATAAATCATGAGCACCCAAAAAATACGGTAGCTGAAAAAAGTTATAAATTAATCTTAAGAAAAGTTGTTATTGGTTATTTTTTTTTTCTTGAAAACATAATAATGTATAAACTACGCTCAAACCGATCCGAACAGTTCAATTTGAACCGTTTGAATAATTCAAACCGAACAGTTCAAACCGATGTGTCTTGATTCGGTTTGGTTTAAGAATTTGTGAACCGAGGTTCATTGGTTCGGTTTGCGGTTTGACCCTCAAACCGAACCGTGTTCACCCCTAACTAGTACTAGGAAAAGGTTTTGGCTTCTTCGCCTAATGTTGTTCAAACTGCTTTTTATTTATTAATGTACAAACATAAATCATTATTGTGTTTAGTAAATATATATGGAATAAACTTTTGCTCCTCCCCGGGTCGTAGGAATCTTCCTCCAACCCCGTATGTAGTGACAATTAATAGTCGGTAAATATTTTTAATGTCTTTTATTTTAACACTTTCAGCGACAATTATTAGCAGCACTTTTTTAGCGTCACTAGAAATATTTAAAGACGATTGGTTGTCGCTATATAAGGGGTAGGAGGAAGATTCCTCCAACTCGGATAACAGCTAAATTTTTTCCATATATATATTCAAAGACAAAAATATCACGGCAGATTATATTGCAAAGCAGAGGATAGACTCCAAAAAGAGAGGAAGAGAAAAATAATAGAGATGGTAAGTGAAAATCTGAAAAGAAAGAGAGAGAGAGAGAGTTATAGGTAGCTATAAATATAGTGGGGCTAGAAAAGAGGTGATAGTTGTAATTTTAAATCACTTTAATGGTCACTGTTTTAGGGTGGAATGGTTTCAAAAGGCGAAATAAAGGTTACAATTATAAGTGCAAAAAAGGCTTCGACATAACGATACTCTTTGTCTCGACCCAAACCCACGGGTGAGCCTATGAACTAGGTCTGTAACCGGCCGCAAGCCCTCTAAACCTCCACATGGCCTCTGTCAGGCCTACTAACAACATGTTCACAAGATTTATTCAATCCACTTCATTCTAAAATATTAAATGGCTACTACGAGCTACACTTAAGGATTCCTTAATTGTCGCTAATAACATCTTCAAAACATCCCCGATTGACAATAAAACAAAATTCATGGAGATCTAAGCTATTTTAACAATCCTAGCAATACAAGAAATGAAAGACATCAAATCTAAAGGAAACTCTGCTACACTAGCAATTGCCTTCTAGCACATCTACCTCGTGTTCCGCGTAAGGGTTGGTTCCCTCTGAATTGCCACTTGAAAAATAAGGGAGTAAGCTAGAGCCCAGCAAGCACGCATACCATATCCCTAGAATAGATTTTGGGGTTTATAAAAATTCCATGGGATGTTTCCATTTGTAGTTATTTTAAACTTGGTTTACGTTGAATGAGACGGAGATTTTGGCTTGGATGTTGTGCCTCATATCCAACAGAGGAAAGTTGGATTTGTGACCCTGGTTAACGAGGCTTGTACATTGACGTAATGCGCATTATTCTTCAAAGTGGTCGCCCTTGCTTCCACGAAATATTTTACCCGGCTGTAAGAGGGATTTTGGGCCCTAGTCAGGGGTGCTTGTACACTGACTGCAACATACCGAAGTATTGGTTAAAAACTGTGATGGTCGTCTGATGAGCCTTCTTGCTTTCATGCTTTAGTTTTGACAATTGTTGTATGCAGCTGACCCAGGGGAACCACATGGTCAAGGAATACAAGGTTGTTTTCACTCAATTGTCTCGACATGCTACTCACTTGGTGGACACCGAGGCCAAGTGAGCAAAGAAATTTGAGAATAGACTAGGGCTCGGTATCCGGTCTCGCATCTCTAGGTTAAGGTTAGAACTTATGCCGAAATGGTGGACAAAGCTTTAATAGTGGAAAAGGACAACAAGGACATGTTCAGGATGCGGGACCAATAGAAGAGGAGGGCGATAAATAACAAGTTTCACAGAAGCAACATGTCAGGCGACACTTCCAAGTGCCCGAAACCCCAAGAAGTCAATAGAGGGGTGCAGCCTCAAGGTGGAATGAATAGAGACAGGGGTCTGGAAGTCGAGTGCCACCTCAGCGGAGAAAATGTTTTGAATATGGTTAGGAAGGGCATTTATCAAGAAATTAACCCAGGGGCGAGACCGCAAAACAAAGTAAGGAATGACGCGGTGAAGCCAGGGCAACCGCGAGAGTTTTCGCGATGACTCGACAGGATGTACAGGCTTCTGACTCGGTGGTTACCGATACACTCTCTATTTCTCCTACCTTTGCGAAAGTGTTATTCTATCCTGGTACAACGCATTTAGCCGCATATGTAACCTTATTAAATGGTTAGGCAAGCAATTAAAGATTACGTTAGGGTTGTGACGATCTAATAGGTTTGAACTAAGCATTACAACTTCAAATGAAAATTTTGACGGTAGAATTTTCATAAGCATGAACTGTGGTGCGGAGTGCTAGGCCATTTTATTCATTGCTATCAGGGTAAAATACTTAAGAACAGAGGCAAGGCAAATATTTTTGGGAGTATAAGATACGTTTAATTCCGAGTACGGAATTCTTTTAAAGGTGTGGAGTATTTAACGCTCGAAACTTTTAATTGTCAATAAAATTTTATTTTTACCTTAACCTAATTAAATTGGGGTAGTTTCCTTACATTATAAATTATGGGCAAGCTTGGGAAAGAAAAGAAATAATTAAGTCCATGGGTTTCTAAGAAAATCCTTTTTAGGGTTAGTATAAATACGCTAGTGTAGTCTCTAGTTGTCAAACAAAATTCTACTAGCCTCTTCTACATGAAACAAAGAGAGAAAGGGAGAGAAGAAATACCTAGGGCAAGGCTATTTCAAGATAAATCCCTTATCTTCCTCTCTAATTTTAGCTGTGTAATTTGGGTGTTTTAGGTATGATTTTGTGTGTGGGTTGGTGTGGTTTGTGTGCATTTTGCGAGGGTTAACGGATGGAAGGGGGGCTTTGGCCGTGTAGTGAAGATTGTTGTAGGGCAACGTGGTGTAGGTGGTGTGCTTGTGTGTAGCGTGGGAGAAAGGAAGGGGTTGTCGTGATGGTGTGCTTGTGTGCGGCGTGAGAGAGAGGAAGGGGCTACCGTGGGGTTGTCGTGATGGGGTGCTTGTGTGGGTTCGTGAATATGAGATAGGGGAAGGAAGGGGCTGCCATGGGGGCAGCCGTGTAGGCGACTGTGTCGTGTGTGTCGTGTGTGCGAGTGAAGGAGAAAAGGGAGGAGAGGGAGGCTTCTGTAGTTGAGCAGCAATGTAGTGTGTTGTGTGATGGTGTAATGGGGTTGCCAAAATGATGAAGATGAAGATGGAGGGGTTGCCATGGGCAACCATGGTGGTGGAAGTGTATGATTGTAGTGCAGAGAGAGAGACAGAGATAAATAATTAGGGTTAGGGTTTGGTGGTGGTTTGAGGTGGTAGAGGGAGGGGGCTGCCGTGGTAGCCATGGCGGCCGTGTGGGAGCATGGTAGTGACCACCATGAGGTGGTGGCTGCACATGACGAGGAAAGAGAGATAGAGTAGCAAATTAGGGTTAGAGTTAGGGTTTCTTGAGGAGGAAGAAGGTGAATAGTGAAACTTTAAGGGGAAGTCCTTGTTTGGATTTTTAAGAGCTATTTAGAGGTTGATTTAGGCAAAATCCAAATCCAAAACCTCTCTTATTTTTACAAAACTTACCTCGTGGAATTTTCTGAAATTTTTCTGGGCATGCGAAGGGCAAAAAATTGTTATATTTTGAAAAAAAAAAAGTTTTTAAATTATTTGATATAGCTAATAAACTTATTTTTAGCCGAAATTGATAGAATAACCTTATTTTACTAAGTTGCTTGAGTGTCTGAAATTTTATGGCATTCTGGTGCTGATTGCTACGCTTTTAAATTATGCTCTATAGCGTTCAATTTAAGGAGCAAATTAGGATTTTGAGCGGAAAATCTTCCGAGGGACCGACCTTTATGTCCAAAAAACCCACCTAGTCATTTAGAAAGACATTTGGGTATTATTGGATGAGTAATGGTACATTAGGGGTGTGTTTGGATATAAAATTTGAACTGGGAATTTGACTTTGGTAATGTATTTGTAAATCACTTGGACAAAATATCTTGTTTGAATAGTTCAAAAGGGAATTTTTGAAGGAGTGATTTGAACTGTGGATTTGGGGTCACCAAATCCATAGTTCAAATCACTAGTTTGAACTAGTTATTTGTCAAATTAACTCCAATCAGCAATTTACAAACACACAATAACTAGTTCCCTATTTTTTAGGAATCTTGTCTCCCACCTTTTTTAACAACATTTTGCTTCCTTTCTTCCAAACAAGATATTTCAAAATGAGAGAGTTTATCAATCCGAGAATTTCGAAATGAGGACATATAAAAATACACAGTATTTCAAAATCTCATATCCAAACACACCCTAGGTGTCGGGGGTATTTTGGTAATTTATACAAGTCTTGGGGTATTTTAGTAAATTCACTCACTTGGGGAAAATTTAGTAGTCAGGCATGATTGAGTGTCAAGAATTAACACCCATATGGTTTATCGTTTAGGTTTCGATAGACCAGAGCTAGGACCGGTATTTGAGCAAGTATCGAATCATGTTATTGAGTCAGGTTAGTACTCTTGTCACGTTCCTCCGCCTATCCTACTTGGAGTATACTCTTTCCGTCCCGCATAATTTGATTAACTTTCCTTTTTGGGTCGTCCCACAAAAATTACTCATTTCCAAATTAAGAAAGATTATGTAAGTACTTTTACATATTTACCCTTTTTACACTTTTTTTATTTTATATCTCTCTCTACATTTAAATTTCCATCAACTCATTTTCTCTCTCCTAGCCCACTTTTTTACACTTTTCTATTCATTTCTCTCTCCACATCTAACACTCCACTAACTCGTTTTCTCTCTCCTGCCTCACATTCTTCCCCTCATCTCTCTAAAGGGTACAATGGAAAACACACAATGTATCACTTAAATCCTTAATCTGCGTGCAATTTTTTTATTAAATTATGTGAATCACATGGAGTATGTAAATGTTTACATGATTTCACTAAATGAAAGCTTTAAGGTTTTGGTTATGCTTCTGCTTTTGTGTAAATTGGTTTGACGAGAAAATGAATTAAAATTGCCATGGAATGTGTTGCGTCGGTTATTATGAACTATGTGTGAATTATGGTATCGAGATGTTAATTTTGGTTGATGTGCCCCATATCCACGGAAAAAACTGGATTATGTGTCCTAGTTAATAAGACCATACATCGATGCATGGTATTGTTACTCATGGTTCGCCCCTACGACCATAATATTGTTTATCCTGGATCGAGGAGGGATTCTCGGCCCTCGTCAGTGGGACCATACGCTGGCTGCAGCATACTGTGAAAAGAATTGGAATCGTATTCGATGATTTGCTTTCATAAAGTATATATATGTACAGTATCTCCTATGAAAATGTTTACCAATTTTACATCGAAGAAGCCATGACATGTTTTATAAACCCCCAAAAATCTATTTTAGGTACATGGTATATGTGCTTACTCGGCCCCAAGCTCACTCTTTTATAAATATTTTCAGATTACTACATAGTTGAGCCCGACGTTCACGAGGGTCATGAGGACAGAATCGTAGAAGATGATTGTTAGGGAATTGAAGTTATCTTAGGGCATTGATAATATTTTGATGACATTGTAGCACTATTTTTATGTTTTGAAAATTGGTTGGAGTACAGATCTCCATAGAGTTTTAATTATTTCTGTTAGTTGAATAATGTTGATGTAGTACGGACGAATCCATAAGTATGATCTTAGTAACCTTGTAAATGGTTTAGACTTACTACTTGTTATAAATCTTATGTCCAGGTTGTAGTAGGCATGGCTGAGCCCTGGTGGAGGTTTAGTAGGCTAGGTCACACCCGTGGGTTCGGGTCGTGACACTCTCCCTATGTGACTTTGGCACAAAAAAAGAAAAGAAAGTTTGATGAAGAAAAGAAAAGAGGAAGGGTAGTAACTTTCCTAATCGATGAGTTTTGAATTGGAATATGAGGAAGGAAAATGAAGTGGATAAAACTACGAGAATGCATACTTTCCACCATGTTATGTTCTTTGACACTCTCATTTGCTGCTAGCAGTTTTCACACACACACACACACACACACACACACACATATATATATATATATATATATATGGGAGCCGATCCACACCCACCGGTGGAGAAATAACAATTTTTCCACCATAAATCTAGCCGTCCACATGTAGTCGTGGATGGCCCAGATCTGTTTTTTTTTTATTTATTATTTTTGAAGTTGCAACCGCCGCTTTTTGAAGCGGTTGCAAAAATGGACAAAAATGCCCCGGGGAGCAAAAAAAACCACAACCGCAAGAAAGACTAGCGGTTGGGGGCCCATGCAATCATCACCAACCGCTACAAAGTGTAGCAATTAGTGATGATCACCAACCGATACACTTTGTTGCGGTTGGTGATGATTGCAAATTTTTTTTTTCTTTTGGCCGTGCGAAATTTTTTGTAATGATGACCAACCGCCACTAAGTGTAGCGGTTGGCATCATGACTTTTTTTTTTTGCAGCCTTCAACTTGACAAAACAAAGTGGCCCCACCATAGTCCCCAACCGCTACTCTTTGTAGCGGTTGAGTAGTGAGTGGTGTAAGTTGCGCATTAAAGAAAGTAAGTTGGCCCCATCATGAATTTTTTTGTAATGATGACCAACCGCCACTAAGTGTAGCGGTTGGCATCATGACTTTATTTATTTTTTTTGCAGCCTTCAACTTGACAAGACAAAGTGGCCCCACCATAGTCCCCAACCGCTACTTTTTCTAGCGGTTGGGGACTATGGTGGGGCCACTTTGTCTTGTCAAGTTGAAGGCTATAAAAAAAAAAAGTAAAGTCATGATGACCCACCGCTACAAAGAGTAGCGGTTGGGGACTATGGTGGCCCCACCAGTAGATAGAGATCGGCTCCCTATATATATATATGTATATATATATGTATATATATATATAGGGAGTCGATCCCTATCTACCGGTGGAGAAATAACAATTTCTCAACCACATATCTGGCCGTCCACATGTACCCGTGGATGACCCATATTTGACCTTTTTTTCTTCAAAAAGTGTTAACCGTTTATAAGAGTGGCGGTTAGTACAAAAGTCAAAAATACCCTTTCATGTGCAAAATACCCTAACCGCCAGTCTTTGTAGCTGTTAGGGGCCCACCTAACCGCCACAAAGACTGAAGGTTAATAGCCCACAATATTAAAGAAACAACACACCTAACCGCCACAAAGAGTAGCGGTCAGTGGGCCTCTAACCGCTACTCTTTGTAGCGGTTACATGGGTCCCATTTTCACTCCTTCGGTAGATTCATTCCACCATCTTTTTCACTCTCTTTCTCTCTCTCTTTCTTTTCCTTCCCCACTTACTCACTCTCGAGCCCAACCATTTCTTCATCCTCCATAAACCTTAAACTCCCATTTCTTCACCACTACATCTTTCATCAACTCCAAACAAAAACTCTAATAAATTCTTCCAATATCACAAACTCTAAGTCTCTGGCAAGAATCCAAGTTCAATTAGATCTAGTAAGTTTTTACTTATATCTTGAAGCTAGTTTATCCATAGTTGGTGATATTATCTTGAAGCCAAAATTGGAGCAATTATCTTGAAGGAGGAGACAATTGAAAGCAACAATACTACATAGTAAGTTTTTCCTTTTCATTTCAGTTTCTTTTCAATTCTTTTCATTTAATTCTATGAAGTATTGAGAATTTATAAAAAATATATTTTTGTAGATTTCAATATAAATATTGATGCAATTGGAGGAAATAATTTTTGTGAAGATTCTGACCCACCTTACAAAGGTCAAGTTTTTCAAACACTGGACGAAGTTGAAGCATACTATAAAGCATATTCGAAAAAGCTGGGTTTCGGTGTTAGAATTAAGACGACTAGAAAATGGGCCAAAATAGACCAACTTTGTTCCCGACTATTTGAGTATCATAGAGGAACACCGCATGTACCCTCGGCGGTTCAGATTAGTGATGAAGGGCCAACAAAACAAAACAAAAAGGGACACATTTCTGGGTACCGACTGCAAGGCCCATGTGTATGTAGTACACAGGAAAAATGAAAACTATTGGGTTGTGACGAGAGTCGAATTGAGCCATAATCATCAATTGATGACCCATAGTAAGATCGATCAAATTCATTCGCACCGACAAATAAGCGCAGCACACAGACAACTGATATTTACAATGGTCGAGGCTAAAATTCCACCTTTTAGAATAATAGGGGTTTTTCTCAAGCCAGACTGGGGGTGGGGGGGTTGACAAGTTGAGCTTCAACGAAGTAGACCTTCAAAATGAAATTCGTGCTCAGAGGAGAGAGTCTTTCAATAAGAGTGATTCTCAAGCTACACTTGATATCTTTAAGCGCCTTCAAGGTGAGAATTCTGGCTTTTTCTATAGTCTCCAACTGGATGATGAGAACCGCATTAATACTATATTTTGGGTGGATGCTCGTTCGAGAGCTGAGCTGTTTACCAAAACTTTGGCGATGTTGTGACATTTGACACCACATACCGCACAAATAAGTACTTTATGCCTTTTGCTCCATTTATCGAGGTGAACCACCACTATCAATCAATCTTGTTTGGCTTTGCCCTGCTTAGGGATGAGACAGATGAGTCATTTACGTGGTTATTTGAAACGTGGCTTGAAGCAATGTATCATATCCCTCCAAAAACCATCATCACCGACCATGATTTGGCAATGAAAAATGCAATCGCTAAGGTTTTTCCAGATACCCATCATGGCCTGTGCACATGGCACATAAGCAACAAATATCCTGAACGTCTTCACAATGTATATGCAAACCATCCGACATTCAAGAGTGACTTTAATACATGTGTCAAGAAATCATTGACGGCCGACGTGTTCGAGGAGAGGTGGGCCAAGTTAATGGATGTCTACTCTTTACACAGTCATGAATGGTTGAAAGCGTTGTATGAGATCAAGACACAATAGGTCCTTACACCAAAAAGTTTTTTGCAGCTGGAATGACTACGACCTCGAGAAATGAAGGTATGAATGCATTCTTTGATGGGTACGTATGCCATTCTTCAAGTATAAAGGAATTCGTACTTAAGATGCAGAAAGCCCTTTGACAAGCAATTTTTCTTTGAAAGAGAAGCCGACGCGGCTACTGTTTACAGAGAAAGAGCCATAGTAGTTTTTTCACATTTGGAGGCTCATGCGGCTCAAGTCTATACCAAGAAAATTTTAGACAGTTTCAAGAGGAACAACAAAAGTCGAATCAATATAGCATGACAAAGTTGCACGAGCAATGCACCAAAGATCTTAAAGTTTATGCTTTAACAAATGTGATGAATTTTGTCAATCCGTGCTTTTCTTCGGCTCTGAAGAACAGAAGACATTTTACCGTATCAGTTTGTCTGGACACCGAATTTGTTAATTGCAACTGTCAACTGTTTGAGCATAAATGTATACTTTGTCGAAACACGCTATAATTTTTTAGCGCGAAACATGCTCGTGAAATTCCGAAAGAGTATATCTTAGATCGGTGGACGAAGCAAGCCAATAGAGTACACGGTCACATACCTTATGAGCCCAATGTTACAGTTGGTTTCGAGCAATTTGAGACACTGCGATATAATCACCTCTGTAACATCACGCATGGTTTATTGTTGGATACGACGTCAACATTTGATGGGTACAAGTATCAAGTTGACGCAGCCGCACAAGATAAGGCTAATCTTGCACAATTTAGGGTGGCAATACCAGACAGACGGGACACTCCAACTACTTGGACGACTCTAGCCGCTAGAATCACTCGAGCTTCGGTCATTGCTTCACAGTCAGTTGTTGACATAGCCAGTCTGCAAGGTGAGTATGAAGATATTTTTTATCCAATTCTTTCTCAAACAAATTGGCGAAAATGAGCAATATATATATGAAGAGTCTGATTGAAGATGCAACATGTCAGAAATGACTGCGAAAGTGTGCGTTGTGTAATAAGATGACTGATCATGACAAGAGAAACCACTACAAAGTGTTAGGTATCAAACCTGACGGTATGGTCGAGGAGGACGATGATGAAGAAGAGTGTTAGGGTTAATGTTTAATTTGAACTTTAATTGTTAATTTTTACTGCATAATTTGAAATTTGGTGTGTTGAACCTTAATGTTATGTTAGTGTGCCTGAGAAGGGGCGACACTGAAAAACCAAAAAAATATTTTGTCTAAATTTCCACTGAAATTCATAGGAAGGGGCTAATTAGTGTGCTTAAAGTGCAAGAAGCCAAAAAAAAAAAAAAATTCACCAGATGCTATGAATCCAGCCCTAAAGTGTACCCGAGAAGGGGCGACACTGAAAAACCAAAAACATATTTTTTCTCAATTTCCACTGAAATTCATAGGAAGGGGCTAATTAGTGTGCCTAAAGTGCCCGAAGCCCAATTGTTTTTTTTTTTTTACCGGAAGCTATGAATCTGGGCCTAAAGTGTGCTCGAGAAGGGGCGACACTGAAAAACCTAAAAAAAAAAATTCTCAATTTCCATTGAAAACGGCTAATTAGTTAGTGTGCCGGGTAGCGGTTAGGTTTTTTTTTTTTTTGTCGGGCTTCTAATTGGAAAATCCATACTCTATATCTCGACAATCCAATCCCAATCTGAAAAATCCAACAATCCAATTTCAAATCCCAACATCCAAAATCCAACAATAATAATAAAATGGCAAACCCCTAACTACATCTTAAAATAAAGCCGGCAAACTCGTTTTGAGCTAATTCAATTTCAAACCTCAACATCCAAAATCCAACAACAATTATAATAAGGCAAACGTCTAGTACATCTCAAGATAATAGTAAGGAAGACGTCTAGCTATACCTTTTTTTAGCTCCTAAGCTATCTTATATCTAAATGTCAGCGCATCCCTCCGAGACCACGACGTAGATTCGAGCACCTCCACACGAGCTAGGTAGTCCATTTACTTGAGCACATAAAGCCCACAATCGTGACTGTTATATTGCTTTAGTCAGTCCTGTATCATCTCGACCGTCCAAGGATCCATCGTCGAATTGCTCGTGAATGACCTCTCCCAAATAATGGTGTACATCTAGTGGAATAATAGTAGTCTGCATCCAACAATAAAAAATGTCAACAGCGTTTCAAGTATGACATAATGTAAAATTAATGTCGAATTCTAGACTAACCATTGCATTGATGTACGTTTTGTACATCTGCGCCAGCTGCTGAGCATGTTCGTCCTCCCTCAAGCTATCATATATGTGGACCGTATTCGTCGCAGGATACAGAACTACTAAGAAGAAGTGGCTTGCATGTATATGAGGTATCATGATAAGGTTCGCCTCAGATGCGACATTGATTCTCCAACCTCAACATGCCTAGCAAGTTTGCTGAGGGTATCCATGCACCCTTGATCTTCCCTCGCCTCTTCCTCTATTCTGTCAAATTATTCATGTTGTCTAGCACGATATACATAAAATGAGAGGGATACATGTTGATCTTCAAACCTTGGCAGGGGTTATGCTGCAGCTCTCTAACCCGGAGCATATCCGTGTAAGCGTCCATGACAAAATTCGAAAGATTTATTTTCGGCGCCAACATTCTCATGTCCTCGTGACCTAGGTAATACCAAACATGAAAGTATGGTGTAGCCCTTGGCTCAGGCCCAAAGTAATGCTCGTCGATCCAATCCCGCTTGGGCGCTCCTGAGGAGTTGCTTGGGTCACCTGACTCTGTGGCTGAGAACCGTACGCGTCAACTGGCAAGCGAACAGATGGCTCCCCTTGGTAACCCCGGTATGCATTACTAAAGTTGTGAACTTCAGTCTTGTACCTCTCAATGGACTTCTTGATACTGTCAGGGGCATGCGCGACAAACCAATCAAACTCCTCAAGTTGCATGAACACCTCACTGCCCAGGTCAACCTAACAAACATGCATGGAAAATATGACTAATCATTGCAGGCAGGGTCGAGAAGGTGCACAAATAAAAATTGAATCAGAAGTAAATGACTTACAATGTTCAACACCCAGAACTGGTTGATAATCGCATGTGGCTCGTACATTGTCCTCTTCGCCTGGGAAGGGCGATTCACCCTCGTGCGCGTCACCCTGAGAAACCATTCAAGGTACTCCTCAATACTGGTGCCCCTGTTCTTCATCTCTATAAGGCTATCGTATGTTTCTTGCCATGTATTCCACTGTTGCACCTCGTCGGTCAACACACCCAAGACATCAGGAACCGAAGTTTAGCCCTCAGCCCTTCCTATATGGCCGTATGTCTACAACGGGTTTTGGTATCCCTTATAGACATCCAGCTTGCCTCATAGCTTGATCGGGCATCTGAAACTCACATATTTCAAAATGAATGAGCGGCACCCGAACCAAACCTGCCAGCACGTACGACACTGGAAGTTGCCAACACCACTCATCTAGCCATTGCATCACCTTGTAGTATGTCTGCCACTTCACCTGTGATGCCTCCAATATCTCTAGCTCCCCCATATAGAACTTTAGATGGTGGTGGGGGTCTACCCCTCTCTTCCGGTTGTGCGTATTCTGATAAGCCAACGTGCTAGACCACGTCTCATCAAAATCATCTCGCGGCCGTGGACGACCCGTGGGTAGCCTTTCGTAGGACCAAATCTGTGAATGCAAACATTATATGGAATTAGTAATTAATCACGAATATATTGACACGTCAACCAAGATATAAATACTCATACCTGTAATAGAGTCAGGCAGGCGGCAATTGGACTTGGCACCCTTTCTCGTAGCTTTATGCAGTGCTCGATATAGGTGCGCAAGTACAGCTGAACCCCGTGAATATGAGTATACCTCCTCAAGGTCATCCAGGAACAGTATATATTTCGGATGCACCGTGTTTTTCAAATGCGTCGGAAGTAATACAACTCCAATAACGTACATTAAGAATGTCTTTGTATACGTCACCAAATCATGAGGAGTGTATGCATTAGGTAACACGCTATACTGCTCTCCCAGCCACTTAAGTTTGATGCCGTTTGATGTAAGGCATTCCTTCGAAATCCTGAAAAATATTGCCTAGCAAGCTGAGCTATCATTGCAGACGTCCTAGTCGAAGTAATGGGTCTGCCGTGACATAGGAGTCCAAGTATAAAACCGACGTCCTCTAATGTAACAGTCATTTCACCAAATCAAAAGTGAAATGTGTTCGTCTCACTCCTCCATCGCTCAACTAGAGCGGACATAAAGCACTCGTCGTGCCGAGACCAATGATGAAGGACAATGAACAAAGAGAAACCCTGACTATTTAATATTTGATGTTGTTCCTCATTTAGTACCCATTCTTGGAGGTGACTTGTGTTTTGAATTGTTTCCAAAACACCTCTTTCGACACCATCAAATACGACCCTCGCGACGTGGTCATCATCATCGTATAGGATTGATGAATCATAAGGTCCGGGGTTGAACTCCATATCTCTAAGAAAAAAATATAATCGTAAACCAACTTAGCGTGTATACTATTTACATCCCAAAACGAAAACAAGAACACATAATCTAAAATCAACCCCCAATTTGGAGCCCTAAAAATGCCCTAATTTGGAGCCATAAAAAACCCCCAATTTTGTCAAAATCAAAAACCCCAATTTGGAGGCCTAAAAAACCTCCAATTTTGAAGCCCTAAAAAACCCTCAATTTGAAGCCCTAAAAATGCCCTAATTTGGAGCCCTAAAAAACTCACAATTTTGAAGTCCTAAAAACCCCCCCAATTTGAAGCCTTAAAAAACCCCAAAATTTGAAAACCTAAAAAAATCCTATTTTCGAATCTCAAGCAAAACCCTAATTTCAAAACCTAAAAGCCACTAATTCAATCTCTAATTTCAATCCATACATAGAGTAAGCCACTAATTCAATCCCTAATTTCAATTTCTAAAAAACCCTAGTTTGAGTTTATGGTAAGAACATAATTCAAGCATAAAATAAATGCCAATTGAAAGATAAAGAAGTTTCAATTCATGAAATTAACATGGATTTATAGAAGAAAATTCGAAATACTTACTTGCTTTAAAGAAAATTTTCACCAATCTTCTAACTACTATCCACCAATCTTCTAGCGTAGGATTTTTTTTGTTTGTGTTATGATGGAGATTATGTAGGTGTGATTTGGGAGGATGAAGATGATGGAGAAAGTGGGGAAAGAATAGAGAGAGAGAGAGAGAGAGAGAGAGTAAAAAATATGGTGGAATGAATTTGCCGAATGAGTGAAAAGGGGACCCATGTAACCGCTACAAAGAATAGCAGTTAGGGGCCCACTGACCGCTACTCTTTGTGGCGGTTAGGTGGGTTGTTTCTCTAATACTGTGGGCCATTAACCCCCAGTCTTTGTGGCGGTTAGGTGGGCCCCTAACCGCTTCAAAGACTGGCGGTTAGGGTATTTTGCACATGAAAGGGTATTTTTTACTTTTGTACTAACCGCCACTCTTATAAGGGGTTAACACTTTTTGAAGAAAAAAAAGTCAAATCTGGGCCATCCACGGGTACACGTGGACGGTCAGATATGTGGTGCCACTGGTAGATAGAGATCGGCTCCTATATATATATATATATATGTGTGTGTGTGTGTGTATTGTCCTTAATGCACTTTATAGTGTTAAAACAAGGGTGTTGAACATCATTTATTCTATGGACGAAAACGCTCCATAGAACATACCACTTTACCGCAGTTATGAAAAATTAGGAGAATGCCATCTTTGTAACCAAGTTTGTTAACGAAGCCAAGAATATAAGGAAAAGAAGCTCCAAATGGTTCTCTCGTTATACTGCAAAATTGTCATTACTGGATTACCTATATATTACAAGCTTGTAATTCTGGCCCTAACTTGCGTTGTTGTAGAAACTTTCTGCTTTGAGTTTGGGCAAGACTTGATTTATGTACGGTTGTATGGTCACTTGTCAAAAACAAGATTTTCGATGGTATAAAAAAAATCCTATAATTACCAAACTTTTTTGCTAGCCCTCTGGCCATAACTTAAGCATACATCTTATTTTGACGATCCAACACATTGGTTATCATCTAATGTGTGCTAAAAGTGGATGCTTAGAAAGGAGCTTAAACCTATAGTGGTATGTCCAATGTTAAATTTCATTTATTGTAATACCCCAAAAATTTGGTGAAGTTAAGATTTTATTCCCGGGATTTTTAGAGCTTAATTTATACTTATTTGACCTGAGGTTTGACATTCCATTAATCTGATTCATAGACTTTTTTTTTATTTGAAAGAATTTTAGTGATGATACACGATTGGACTCAATTTAGACCTATTTTGTAAATTTAGAGAATTTAGAGACGTGAATGGTATTCTAAAAATATCTCAAGCAGATTTTATTTAGGGTTGAGGTACTTTTATGTATCATTATTTTTGGTTTGGACTTATGAGAAGAACAAACAAAAGAACCAGCGTTAATCTCATTAGCCGTAGACTTTTGGCATGAATATAAGGTAAGAGGTATATTCTGATTCTTGAATTAGGGTTTATATAGAAGTAAGATCCCTAAAGCCTTAAGTTTTTGGTGATTGACCTTAGTGCCGTTTGGAATCTATTGATAAACTCCGTCATGGGAATTGCTTTGGGGATTTCACGCAATTAAGGTAAGGGTTACTATCTCTGAAATCTAAATTTAATCAGCATTTGACCAATCAATCGTATGTTTATAAGAAAACATCCCTTCAATTATTGACCTACCAATGGGACTTGTTCAGATTTATTTCGTAAGTGTTCGTTTTTATTTTAAATCTGAAATTTCATGGTCTCGACTTATCTCAAGCCCCAACGGATTATGTTTGTTGATAATCAGTTGCTGTGAATCAGATTCTTTCTATTTGTGTTTCTTACTCTGTGATTTCTTGTTTGTCTGCAGCTTGATATGCCTTTGCAGAATTCTTCTAAGATTCCATCAGCTCTTTCTTTTATTGATGGTGAAACATGCATGATTTGAGCTTGTGCTACTGTCGCATGGTTCCATATACAAGAAACTGAGTCACCATGTCCTTATGTATACTCATTTCATATCATGACAACAAACCTTCTCTTTTCCAGCTATTCGACACATTGAACCATTTAAGACTCTGGTTTTCATGGGTGGAAACCTACGCGTATGAATTTCACCATTAGGTAGCCTTTGTATATGTTCATTCTACTTGTTTGCTCTTATTAGGCAGCTTATAGTCGTTGACCAATGAATTGCCACACACCATTCTTTTGTGGATTTCTCTTCTTTCATCAAGCATTTGGACCTTTGGAACTTCCATTAATATAAAATCTGCTGAATTCTGACTTTGTTTCTTATGGTTTTACTTTTGGTCTGATGCTTAGAACACATTAAATTGTCTCATTTACCCTTGTGGCATGTTAACTGTAGCTATCATATACATACTCATTTACTCGTGATAGATTGTAACATGTCATGTTCTTGTACGTTCGCCATCTATTTTTCCGCCGAATTCCTTTGTATGACTTATGAGTGGCACTCATTAGCGTGAGCCGTATGCCGCTAGTCGATGTAAGCCACTTGTGAACCCAATTTAGTTAACATGTTGGTGTCTGTCTTATTTGTTGGCTACAATTAAATACCTATTATGCGAGCCATGTCACAACGTATGTGACTTTTTTGTTTCTGACTTACCCACACGGACTGGAACGTGTGCTAGCTCAGTGAGATGAGTTAGAGAACACGATCTTATTTTCTGAGCCTTACCTCACGTGTCAGTGATGACAGTGAGACCTTATTTTTGAATGGCTCTTCTAGTGTTTGTCTCTGTATGAAAACCACTTTTGCAAATTTGAAACTCTATCCCGAATCTGTTCAGTTGAAATTATGTAGCTCCATAATTTCATTTTCTCAGACATTTTTGCATTCTTTTTTGTTGGTCCGTTAAGCGACCTTACTGGGCATTTGGCTCACTCCATTGTTATTTTCCTTTCAGGCAATAAAAGGGACTGGATAACGAGGCTAGCTGTGTGACCGAGAGCTAATAGTTTAATTTCAGAGTTAACTTTGACTATTTTTAGATATTATAACGAGGAAAAATTATTTGGATTTGGACGTTTAACTTGGAACTATGTGTAAGAGTAATTTGGGGACTACATTACTGTTTTAGGCCTATTTGGCATGTAACTTGGAGAGTTATTTTTAGATCTAAATAACCAATTTGGGAGATTTTATAAAAACAATTTAAATTTTCTGTCATTTTTTATTTGAAAGTAACGCTCCAAAAAATTGGTGTGTTACATTCATGAATGCATATACTAAGTTACTTTCAAGTGTAAATTTTCTTATCTTATTTTAATCAGTCTTTGTTTGATGCTTAAATTAACGACTGTGACCTAAAATGACTCTTAGACCCCTTGTGCATTGTAGGTAAGTTGATATCTTCTCGTACAAGTGTGTTTCTAGTAAATGAGTCAAAATTGGAGCTAACTCAGATATTTTGGAAATAATTATGGGACTAAACTTTTTTTACATTTGAATAGATCTTTTCATTAGCTTTTTAACAAAAACGATGCCTCAATCTAATTTTTTAAAGAGAAAGTAACGCCCAAAATGAGTTAGGTGATTTTCTTGAGTAATTATTATAGTTGACTGCAATGTTTTATACTATCGACTACAATCACGCAACATCCCTCCAAATTTGGGATTTAATCAAGAGTTATCTACTCGGTTGATCACTGTACTATTAGGCACATTCAACTTTGGTTACTGTATATTAATTTGTGTCGAAGTGACTACTAAATTTTAAAATTTGTTCAAATCAGGTCATTCCGTCAAATATAGCCTGCTACCGTCCCGTTAAGTCCTTTTAGTTAGGGGTATATTCGTCATTGTACCCTTTTCTTTCCCTCCGTTTCTTCTCTAACACTGGTTATAGTCCAACACTGTAAAAAACAAGTCTAAAATTTCCAACATTCAAGTGGAGACGTAAGTAAGCAGAATTTCATCAACTATTTCATGGTTTATTATCTACTTTACCATCAAACCCATATGCAAATTTGTCCCCTTCTTTTGTTCCAGCGCCACTACCCCATGACCATTTCATGGTCTTTTTGGGTGAAAGGTCAAGTTGTATTATTAAGTATGAGATTCTTACGACAAGCACTACTTATAGTCCAATACTGCAAAATAACAAGTCTAAATGTTCCAACATTCAAATGGAGACCTTAGTAAGCAGAATTTCATCAATCATTTCATGATTTGTGCTTTACGTAACCAACAAACCCTTGAGATATGTCCCCTTTCTGTCATTCTGTCATCACCATACCCAAGACCATTAGATATAATGATATCCTTACCAAAACACCACTGCCACCCACCATTGTGCCGCCACCGTACATGTAACGCATGTCATCAGCGCATCAGCATCCCATAACCCTCAAGCCCCCACCAACATCAATGTCCTAACTCAATTTATTTCCAGATTGAAAACCCATGCCACCACCACTCCGCTGACACTAAAAGACCCAGACCTCTAGACACCATTAATTCTACCATCATTAAACAATGCATGTACGACTCTATGTGTGTGACATTATGTGTGTGTGTGTGCTCGCATGTGTACTGTGTGTGTGCGCGTGACTCTATGTACGTGTGTGCGCGCGCGCGTGACTGTGTGTGTGTGCGTGTCAGTGTGTATGTGCACGCACGGGTGTGTGACTTTGTATGTATGCGTGTGTGCGTGCGTGTGTGTGAAGGAAGAAGAAAGAAGAAAATGAACAATTTATGATGGTTTTACCCCTAAATAAACGTATATAGATTGACGGAAGCTAACAGAGTGGTTGGATTGAAACGACTTTCAAAGCTTAATTGTCACTTTGACACAAATCGATATCCAATGACCAAGGTTGATTTGCCTAATAGTACAGTGGTCAACCAATGAGTTAACTTTTGAATTAACTATAAGTTCTTGACTTTAATTATAACAACTAGAATTAATTACACCTGTGTCCTTGAGGTCAAGGTGTAATTAAGTCACGAACATAAAGTTTGTAAAGTCAACAATATGTGGCCAAAAATATCAAACATTATTTTAGCCATATCCATCTGTTATTGACCTATTGAAAAAGTATAATCTTTTATTGATATCATTGTATTATACTTTGAATATACCATTACAGCCTTTACATGGTACACACACTTGCATGAAACCTTCTGACTATATTCTCTCTTCAAGCTCAAATGGTCCAATAACGTTTGCCCCCCTTTGATCATGAAAGCAATGTTTGCACGTGTGCGTACCATGTCAACGCCGTAATGGTATATTGGACCATTCAAGCAATGTCTGCACGTGTGCGTACCCAAGCTTGAATGTTATTGGACCATTTGAGCTTGAAGAGAGAATATAGTTAGAAGGTTTCATGCAAGTGTGTGTACCATGTAAAGGCTGTAATGGTATATTCAAAGTATAATACAATGATATCAATAAAAGATTATACTTTTTCAATAGGTCAATAACAGATGGATATGGCTAAAATAATGTTTGATATTTTTGGCCACAAGGCTAATAATTCTCCGTTATTATATTTATCCTCGTCGTGAGAAGAAGAAAGAATAGAAAGGAGATCATGTTCCTCCACGTACTTGGTCGTACTTGGACCCCTTTGAGAAACTGAATACTAGTAGTTGTCAACTCTCGGTTGACCAAAGTAACATAAACCAACACGTGGTTGCTGATGTAGCCAGGGGCATCTACGTAATTCGCCACAAACTGACGCACATATGACCTTCCTTTCGGGGTTCGGAGTCGCCGTTCTGGTCTTATTGGGCGTCCAACTCCTCCTGCATGTTCATATATATTACTATTCTCGATCCCCAAACCAAAATCCAACACTAAAACAATTCTCTCCAGATTTTGTCTTTGAATTCTTCGATACCAACACCTAGGTTTCGTTAAATTGAAGGCACCAGTTTTTCTCTTCCCGGATTTGAGAATGTTTAACGGCATGATGGATCCCGAGTTGCTCAGGCTCGCCCAGGAGCAGATGGGTCGCATGTCACCCGCCGAGTTGGCCCGGATTCAGCAACAGGTCTGTCCAATTTTGAATTTATAAACGCCTGTATGTTCTATTTAGTACTTTGGGTTGATTATTATTTGATTCTTTTTACAGCTTGTCTTAACATAAAATCGATTTTTTTTTGTTTGAAATTTACTTGATTTCGTGCTTTTTTTGTTTTTTAGATACATTTTAATCCAAGAGGCTTGAAGCGAACTGTTCAAATTGCGGACTCCTACAAGTCAAATCTTAACGCATTTTATGATCTGTGATCGAATGATAAATTATATTATAGACTAGAAGCTTGAAGGAAAAATTCGAAGTTTTAGGCATGTTTTTGTGACCAATTACACGTTAGCCAGTAGCGTTTAATGTTGTAAGCCTTTATTTTGCACCAGTCTTATGTCCCCTTTTGATCTTGATAACGTTTCTTAAGGAGCTAACTTGAACAGCTGATAGCGTGCAGTTATACTCTCTTTAAAAGTATATTCTGGGGAAGAAAAGGTGCTTCTACCTCTTGTATTCAAATTCGGGAGATTGTTTTTGGTGCATATTTTGCTAGTTTAGTCTTCACGGAAAATAGATGAAACAATTTGTAGTTTCTGGTCTGGCTTGTAAAATATTGGATTCTGCTTTCTCCCAGTTTAACAAGCTGTCCTTTTCGAGTACGTTTTTTATTTATTGATGATTACTGCAGATGATGTCTAATCCCGAGTTGATGAGAATGGCTTCAGAAGGCATGCAAAACATGAGGCCTGAAGACTTGAAGCATGCTGCGGAACAGATGAAGTATACTCGTCCTGAAGACATGGCTGAGATTGGTGAGAAGATGGCTAATGCAACACCTGAAGAGATAGCTGCTATGCGCATGCGAGTAGATGCTCAATCTACATATGAGATTAACGCAGCTCAGATGCTAAAGAAACAGGTTAGTGGGGCCGACTACTTGCTATCCAATGTTTCTTTTTTTTCACCGAAATATAGACAAAAACAAAGAGATTTGAATTTTTTTGGCTATGTAATTGTTCTTGCATGAACATAGCATAATTTAAAGAAAGCTATATCCGCGATTAGTGACAATTTTAGGATATGGTGGTATGCCTATCGGGCATTAGTGACAAATTTAGGATATGGTGGTATGCCTTGCCTGCCATCCAAGAGGCGTCACCCCATAAATGAAAGGCTCAAGGTTAGTTCTTTTTACTGAACCTCCGCGTCATCTTTGACCAGCTTTTATATGAATGTCCAATGATTATGCACACCAGATGATTACCTTAACGGCTGGGGTTGGATTGGAGAAAGTGGCTTTGGTGTACCCGTCGGTGCATTGGAAGAGGGTGAACCTGGCCGCGGTAGCGCCAACCCTATAGTAACATTGATTAATTGCGCGTAAATCTTATAGTCTAGGTCCTGAGCGCCCTGCAACCTGAAGTTTCAATTTTGGTGCTCGGCACCTTAAACTTCTAGTTTGATGCGTAATTTACCAATTGAAGTCCAGACTTCCAATTGACTGAATGTCTGCCAAAAGTGAATGGGGAAGAAAGTAACTTCGACTCCAAATTCACCTTGCTTGTTCTTTATGTTACCGGTACCTCACTTATTCCGCTCTTTTTTAAGCAAAAACCACTGCAAATCCAATGTTGTGGCAAATTTTCGATGTGGTCATCTAAATGCTCTCTTCAACCTCCCACAATTTTGTAAAGTTTCTAGTTCCTATCTAAATGCTGTCTCTAACCTCTCACAACTGTCTTTTCCTCTCTGTTATAACTATATTTTGTTAAATTGAGCACCAAATGGGATGGGTGCCAAAAATGAAAGTTTAGGTAACTGGGCGACATGACCCCAACTAAAAGATTTTACGGGCAATTAATCCTAGTTACACTTGTATAGATTTCCCGAAATCTGCTAATCTTGCTTTCATTATTCAGATTTGGTTTCAAGTTTTAATTTAGTTGGCCTTTTGATCTTGATCGTATATCTTATTGTAATTTCCGGGGGCGTGAAGAAGGGTCCTGGGACGTGATGGCAGTTGGGGTAGTCTTCATGGAGGGGACGGTGGTCATGTAGAAAGAAGAGGGAAGGAGAACAACAAATAAATTAGCAGCAAAAAGTAATAGGGAAACAATCTCATTTGCCTAATGATAGCTAACTTGCACGAGCAGCGGCGGGGAAGCGTCAGCATATAGAAGAATCCGAGTTGGGAGCGTCGTGTATAAATAACTTTTTATGTAAACTTTACTGTAAGGTATAAACCAAGGATAATGTACTAGAATTCGGATCTTCTAAGAAATATAACGAAGTGTGGTGAGTTTTGGAATAATTGAAAGTTAAGGGGGGAATATGAAAAGTATTTGAAGAACCCCAGCTGTCATAGCCAACGCAAATATGAACCTAATCATAAAATCCAATTGGAAGTAAGCTTAGAAAGAAACCACGTGACATCTGCTGTAGAGCTTTTGTTTTAGAAGTCACTTGACCTCTGCCCTAAATCGTGGTCTCTTAAAATTTCCGCAGCCTTCTGTTCATCTTCCTTTTGGCAGATGATCGTCGGCTTCTCTCTTCTTTGGCCACTTTGTTGCTGGCATGGATCATCGCTGCCTGCCACAGGTAAGACTCCTTTCTTCCCTGGTTTATGCTCCGACCACACCTTGAATCGCGCTCCAAGGAGGGTCCTAGGTTAGGAGGGCAGGTTCGCGAATGTAACAAAGATTCCTTGCCCTTTGGGGCAAATCCTGCAACTAAGGGTCGAAATGCTGTGTTTTTCAAATTACCTTTTAAGTGTTCCTTTTTTTTTTGTTTGTATATCAAGTGAAATTTTGGCTACAATATACTCAGAATGATGTTTTGTCTTTCTTTTAGTTCTTTGATCTTGATGTTTATTCCATCTCGGCTAATCTTCCTAATCAGAAAAATGTAATTAGTGGGTCATCATTTGGATTTTGTGCCTGCTCGACCCTATTGACAGCCATAGACATCAGTTGCCGTCTTAGAATTTTAATGAATTTACTAGGTGTTTATAGCAAGTGTTAGGAGGAGATAAAAAACTAAAGAAATGGCAGTAGTGGTCACGAGTCTTGACCTTATACATCTTTAGCTCCAATCCATGCTAAACATTAGCCAGAAGAGTCGGGTTTCCATCTCTCTCTCTCTCTCTCACACACACACATGCACTCACACACAAACACACACACAAAAAGAAACATCCACTCATCCCCATTGGCGCAGAAGCTTGTCAGCATTAACTGATCGACTTTGGCCATCTTTTGTTCATATAGATGTTGTAACCAAATGCGCACTACTCATTATGTCCCCATTCTTTTTATACATGAACTCTTTAATATTGGTGATACTGGCTTCTCAATATTTGTTTGGTCTTCTTGAAAAACTAAAGTTGAAAGTGGTTATGGGACGTAATCTGCATATTTGTGAATCTGCTAAAGATAGTTCTTCTGAGCTGATATTGAAGAAGCTTAGATGTAAATCTAGATTGCCTTGTCACCCACCCTCCCGGAAAGGGAAACCTTCACTTTTAGTAATCCTTCTGCACTTCATATTCTTACTATATTAGTTGTAAGAGGGAAATCTGTATATATCTCTATTAACTGAAGTTTCCTTATTGATGGTCGCATGTACTTATGGATCTTTACACATCTTGGCAGGGGAATGATCTTCACAGTCAGGGAAGATTTAATGAGGCTTTGCAGAAGTATTTACTCGTAAGTGTAGCGTGTAGGGTTGTTTTTCTTTTACATTTTATGTTGCATGTGTTGGTTATTTTTGATAGGTATGTAACTCTTGAATACTAAAATGGTCAACCTTTTCTTTTCAAATCAGGCAAAGAAAAATCTGAAAGGTATTCCGGCCTCCAAAGACAGAACTCTCCTGTTGACATGCTCCCTTAACTTGATGTCGTGTTACCTGAAAACAAGGCAGTATGACGAATGCATAGTAGAAGGTACAGAGGTATGGGGAAGCTATTCTTTGCTTAATGTTTAGCTTATACATCCAAACAACAAGTTGCATGAAAAACATTTCTGGAGCCAAAAAGAAAGCTGAAATCACTTATCAAAAAGGGGAAAGAAGAAAGGAAAGCTGAACTTTTTGTTACTTTTGGAGAGAAGCGACAAAGTTCCTTTTTCCTTACCCTCTATTTCTTTTCTGGATATGTCAGAGGTTCAATGATCCTTTCCATATTCACTAGTTAGTTCTTTGAAGGGCTCACCTTGTCGCCACGGCAAGGTTGCTTTATTCTGACTTGGTGATCACGGGTTTGAGACGTGGATTGGGCCGTGTACACGGTGCTATCTGAGAGGCCAAAGCCTAATGCAAGGAGCTAGCCCCTTAATTATTTTGACTGCAAGATGCATGGTGACTGAGGAAATGAATGATTTCATTTTGCTTCTTACTTAAGAATAAATCCTGTAGAAGATAACAGCATTTTGGCGTGCTGCAGGTTTTGGCACATGATGCAAGAAATGTCAAAGCCCTTTACCGAAGGGGTCAAGCGTACAAAGAATTAGGAAAACTAGATGTGAGTATTTGTTTACTATGTGGTTAATTGTTGTTTTCAGAACTATACCTCGTAATATTAGTCTTCTGCATTTTACCTTCTAAATTATTGCAGGATGCAATTTCTGATTTGAGGAAGGCACATGAAGTTTCACCTGATGATGAGACTATTGCAGATGTCTTAAGGTATGGGGGACTTTTTGTGGCATGTGCCCTAGGATTATATACTTGACATGTAGGAATGTACTTTCGGCCTGTCTTTTGTCCAAGCCTTTTTCCTGTGTAGAAATTTGTCGATACTATTTCTAATGTTCGCTGAAATTATACGTAGCTTTTCCTATGTGGGAAAAGGAGAAAATAGGGAGTTTAGGTGAGAGATTAGTGATTCAGGACAGAGCGTTTCAGAGAATGGGGAGAAGAGAAGGGAAGAGATGACCCCAAGAGAAACACCTTTGCGATATGAAAAAACAATAATCACTTTGCCGTTCGTACCTTCACTTATTAATCATAGTCAACAATCAAGCCAGTTTCTTACAGGCAAAGTTAAACCAAATTGATGGACAATATTCTAATGAAATGAATTTACTTATTAATCATAGTCAACAATCAAGCCAGTTTCTTACAGGCAAAGTTAAACCAAATTGATGGACAATATTCTAATGAAATGAAGTACTTGCAATGTAAATCACACAAACTGAATAAAGCCCAGATAATATCCAAGAAGCTCGGGCTCGTGCTTAGGTTTATTATATACACGAATCCTCTTCTGTGGCTTTTGGATTTCTCTTTTCCGTAATATTTCTACGTAGTTCTGAAAGGAGTGCAAAGTCCTATTTTGTAGTTTTTGGTCAGAGACTAGATCGTCTAATATGAGAGAATTTAGACGGATTATAATTATATTTCAATTTACTATTTTTTTTTGCCATGATATGCCCACAATCCCAGTATAGCCTCTTGATTTTCATCTTATTGATTTGACATGCAAGCAAGACATCAAATAGTTAGTAGGTTATTTTGGCACATTGTGGTAATAATCGTCGGTCTGTATAGGGATGCCGAGCAAAAAGTATTCAAGGAAGATGGTGAACATGCATCTAGAAGTACGTATTCTTCCCTCAGTATACTTTTTCAAATGAAAAGCATGGTACCTATTATACAAATTTTTGCGTAATTGCTCATTTTTTTGTTCAAATAAAATTATTGGCATTTCAGGAGGAGTAGTAATTGAAGAAATAACTGAAGAGGATACTTCACCTTCAGAAGTTTCTGTGTCACAACGACAAGATTCCAATGGGCGCAATACGAGTCGAAGCGAGTTTACCAGCGAGGCTCCATCAACCAGTTCAGAACACTTTCAGGCTCTAAAAAATGATCCACAATCTCTGAGGTTTGTTCATATCCGCTGGTGGATTTTAGAATATCCTTTTACTTATTATATGTGTAGTAAACCTTTTGACCACACCATTGATTAATTTTCTCTTTTTGATTTCCTTCTAGACTAGTTCACATGAACTCAATTTGTTTTGATGGTGTCTGCTATTCAATTTGTAAATTGAATAATTTTAATGGCATGCATTGCCACAAACATATCGACAGTACCAAATGAATATAAGGATGCTCCATCTGTGCATGAGATTACATGTTGATTAAAAGAAGGGTTTATTACAGCCGTGCCCTTTAGGTTATAGGTTATAACAGTTGAATCCACAAGTTTACAAACTGGGTAACAGATGTCCAAAGTAACAAAACACACCCCTCTGTTAAGCTGATGTTAGTAGAAATTGTAGAAATGCTTCCTCGGCTCTTATAGTTTATGGAAAAACACCAAAAATAGAAAATCCAAAACCAATATTTCCTAACCAAAAGGCCAGCCGTCAAATTTTTTGATTAACATTTAACAGTGTAAAGAAAATGTTTCTTTTGACAAAAATAACCTTTCGTTTACCTAACCTAATTCCGCAGCAATTTGCCTTGCCAATATGTGCACAAAAGTCTCCATTTCAACTCTGAACATAAAACATATTACAGGTGAACCAAATCTACTCAATAACAACCTAATTGTCTTCCATCTCTCTTCTTTCTTTCCAGATTTTAATTGTATGCACGAAATTCTTCCTCTCAGTAAGCGAGGGTCTCTCCTCTCCCAGAAATTGTGATTGCATATAGGAACTTTTTTCTGTTGGTTTGTACGTACAGCACACACTAATACACAAAAAAGCAACTTCAATTGATCTGATGGAGGAGCAACCTTGACCGAGGTGAAAAGATTAAGACCCAAATGGAGTAC
The DNA here is from genome assembly GCA_033065855.1 of Escallonia rubra. Lineage (NCBI taxonomy): Eukaryota > Viridiplantae > Streptophyta > Magnoliopsida > Escalloniales > Escalloniaceae > Escallonia > Escallonia rubra. The sequence goes on along the minus strand of JAVXUO010001708.1, from coordinate 67,635 downwards.
TGTTTCTATGCATCACTTCAAAATGAAGCTTATTCCTTGAATGATTTCACACACTCATTCACAAAAAGCTACTTCAATTGATCTGACAAAGTAGCAAGCTTGACTTAGTTGAAAAATGAAGACCCAAATGGGTAACTGTTTCTATGCATCACTTCTAGAAGGAAGCTTAGTCTTTAAATGATTCGTTAGTAATTGATACGTGAAATAGAGTAACATCATTTGGAGGCTTTAAATCTGGAAAATCAGGGCAGGCCCTGGTCTTTAGGTTACTTCATAAAGGGTTGTTTTTCTCCATAAATTAAACTTTTCTAATTGTGTTACTGAAAAAGTAGACGGCTGGACTTTATGGTAAGGAAAAAAAAAAAAGATTTTGGTTTTTTAGTATAGAGGAAGAATACGTGGGTTTTAAAGATTTAAGTTTATCTTTTAGGGATATTTTTGTATTTTTACGTATAGTTTATACATATCATGCATTCGTATCGTAATTCATAGTGAGTTGAGCTTTATTCACCACTATGCGGTTAATGATCCAAAACAACGCAGCAGGCCGCATGATCAAGCATTATGAGTAGAGTGCACCTACACTGTCACCCACCAATCACCTTCCCGAATACTATTCAAATCTGCACCACTCGACTACCCTCTGCCACCACCGCCTAACCAAAATCCAGTGAGCTTTCCCTGAATTGTTGTGTTTGAGGTCCTCGATCACCGCTGAGAATGATGAGGAGGAATATACTGGTGGCGGGTAGTAGAGCGAGGGAAGTGAGGGTTCATGGTGTATATTAGATAATAAGCTTACTTTACTTTGTTCCCCTAAACGAGGGGCAACAAGTTATTTCATCATATAAAGCAACCAATGTCTTGTCTGGTTGAAGGGTACTTACGATATATCTTAAAACATTGTGCTGTAATTACATCCTACCCTGAAGGACTTAGCTGTAATAAGCTTAAAGAAGAAATTTATCTGTGGCTTTTAGTAGGTTCCTTGGCTGTTCCCCACGCTGCTCTTTTGTACTTTCAGAAATTAGTTGATTCTTTAACATGCATCATTTAAATAAATCTGTACTGGTGTAGGAAGTTTACACTTTGTTATCTTGAATGGGATATTCAGTACTCCTAGATTTGGATGGCATGTTGTGAGCATTCCACTTGAGTTTGATCACTACATAATACAACATGTTAGGCTAGGTTTGACAAAATTTTTTTCCTCTTTTTTTTTTCAGTTTTTAAAAACTGAAAAAAAAAGGAGCGTTTGGTAACCATTTTTTTTTTCAGTTTAAAAACCAGTTTTTAAACTGAAGAGTAAAAAAGAAAAAAAAAAAAAACTCCAGAAACTGGTTTTTTTTTCTTAGACCACCACCACCACCCTCCCACCGCAGGCAGCCACCTCAGGCGACCACCGCCGGAGACTGCCGGCAGCCACCTCCGGCCGCCGGCAGCCACCTCCGGCCGCCGGCGACCACCTCCGGCCGCCGGCGACCACCGCCGGAGACTGCCGGCTGCCACCTCCGGCCGCCGGCGACTGCCGGCAGCCACCTCCGGCCGCCGGCGACCACCGCCGGAGACTGCCGGCAGCCACCTCCGGCCGCCGGCCACCACCACCACCGCTGCACCCCACCATCGCCACCGCAAACCACCAAAAAAAAAAAGTCAAAATAAAAAGGGTTACCAAACACCAAAAAAAAAAAACTCAAAAAAAAAAGGGGTTATCAAACACTCACTTGTTTTTGTAAAAACAAAATTAAGCTGCTCTTTAAAAAACTGCTCTTTAAAAACTGAAAACCAAAAAAAAAATTTTGTCAAACGAAAACTTGGGAGGTGCAAAGATCTGCATATTTTGGTAATTAATTGTGACATTAGAATTGGCCAGAGTCAGTTGATTGATTAGATACACGAGGGCTCGCTAGGTTATGTTGCCCTACCCTTCGATCCCCGTGTGTGTTGCTTTGTTTTGGAAGGTGGGGTGGATTATTTCGTTGTTCTTCATATTTTTAAATTTATTAAGCTTCTCTCTTTATTTTATTCAGTCTGCAAATTCTTTTTGAATAAAAGAGTTCGTGTGATGGATACGGTTTCTCTGTGTATTGGTAGATCCTTCCAGAACTTTATTTCTCAAGCTGACCCAGAGACTCTGATAGCTCTAAATGGTGGAAAAGTGGAAGGGATATCTTCTGATATGGTGAAGACTGCCTCCAATATGATTAGTAAGATGTCGCCTGAAGAACTTCAAAAAATGGTCCAAATGGCTTCCTCCTTTCAAGGGGAAAACCCTAGTTTCAACAACTTAAATGCTGGATCTGTTCCACCAGAAGTGTCACCCGACATGCTTAAATCAGCAACTGATATGATGAGTAAAATGTCAACTGAAGACGTGCAGAGAATGTTTGAAATGGCATCATCATTTAGAGGTAAACCGGCAGCAGCAGCGGCATCTTTACAATCTAATGGAGTAACACATAATGGCGCAAAAGCCCAACGAACTCGCGAAAGTTCCAAAGTCAGTGCTGATTCTGTCGACGAAAGTAGCTCTTCAGTGTTTTTAAATTCACGAAGTGCTCCTCAGTCAAGCTTCCCGAGTTCAAGTGCTGATCTGCAAGAACAAATGAGAAACCAAATGAATGATCCAGCTATGCGGCAGGTATTTTTTTTATGGATCCCATTTGTACATATACTCTTGGTCTCTCTATCTCTCTCCTCTCTCTTCCCTACTTTCAGTAATTTCCCTTAGCCTTCTACGTTTAGCTGTACTTTTGCAAAGTGGATGTTTGTGTATTTGACAAAATCACGTTGAGAAGTACAATACGAATCTAGGGACGGACCTATCTTTATAATTGACACAACGTGTGTGTATATATATATCTGCACTACTCGTTGTTCTGTTTTTTACTACCTTACATGGACCCTTCACTTTGGGGTGAAGGGCCAGTGTTGACCCGAGCCGACACTGACGCTGTTATGAGATCCTTCTCAGACTTGTCGTTTGCCAGACAGGCACGCCTCGTTGACAGTTGCGTTGGAAGAAGACGGTAGAAAAGGAAGATAGAAGAAAGAAGGACTGTAGTACAAGTGGCTACGGGCTTCGCTATGACTTTTTACTATCGTCCTACCGTTACTGCGGATCTGGTTCGTGAGGGAAGGAGGATGAGGGGACGAGGTGGAGGGGGAGGGAGGGAGACAGAGAGAGAGGGAGAGAGGGAGAGAGAGAGGCTGTACCTTTTCACGTGGGAGGCTGTTGAGGGGAGAGGAGGGGAGGGTGAGGGGGATATAGAGACTGTACCTTATAATCATGTCGGAGGCTGTTAAGGGGGAGGGAGGGGAGGGTACCTTTTAATTGCATGGAAGGCTCTTTCAATTGATGAACTGTTCAATTGTTTCTTTTTTTCTCCTCTTTGGGGAAATATTATTTTCAACCCCAAGTTTTATACAAATATTGAATACAACCCAAGTTAACTAAAAAACTTCGGTGCTACCCATATAACTTTCTTAAGATTACACGAATAACCTTAATATTCAAACTGATTAAGTCCGACTAAAAATCCGTGTCCGCTTGTCCTGAAATTTCAATAATAGGCGAGTCTGCACTTGGACACATGCCGAACTGAGTCCATGTAACATAGTTTTTACTGAACTCATCCTGTATGCGTAGTCGAAGCATCAGTCTGTCGATGCTTTTGAAATAATTTTATTTCGTGTTGTCCATTTCATGCTTAACGTCCTTTTAGTAGAACCATCAGTTGTTGTGATGACCCCAGATTTTTGAAATGACGTAATTCTCTTTGTATTAACCAAATGTTCTTCTAAGAATGGTTTTGTCTTTGACATAAAGTACATATTGTGTCTCTCTAACTGAATAACACCATTTTACACAGCATCATAGTTCTTGCTGGATGTGTTGGTGTGTTGCAAGTTCAGAATTAGTTTACTTTGTTGCCTCAAGAGATCCATTAGTGCCGATATGTAGAAAAACAATATCCTATAGGAACTTATCCTGCGTAGTGATCAGGTAGTACCTTTTGTTGGTCACTTATCTTTTTTCCTCAAAACTTGGCAGATGTTCACGTCAATGATAAAAAATATGAACCCTGACATGATGGCAAACATGAGCGAACAATTTGGGTTTAAGCTCTCTCGGGAGGATGCAGAAAAAGCTCAACAAGCCATGTCATCTTTGACACCCGATACGTTGGATAAAATGGTACCTTCTTTTCCGCAGTTTCCTTTCATAATTCGCATTACATGTTTGGCTTCTGTGTTTGTGCGCGAAAAAATATCCACTCTTTTGGCTATCTCTGCACATTGTGTCATCTGTCCCAAATGTGTAACATAAAAGGTTTTGAAATAAAATAGTTCTACCCTTTTTAAACATTTGATATTGTTAGTTTCTCTGTAATATTAACAGCAGCAAGATTTTGAATAGTTGATATATTGCTTAACGATTTATTCTTGACGTAACTCGCTGCCTTACCTATGGGAATAAGACAAATAATCGAAGGCATTTGTAATAAAAGCATTCAGTTTTTTAGTAACTTCATAGACACCATGGCTCTTAGATTGTATAATTGGTCACTTCGGCATGTGGCAATTATGCGAATAGCGTGTGAAGGCTGGTTAACTGTATGCAACTTACATTTTTCTTATGCACACACAACTACTATTAGAATTTGGCATAAACGGTACCGTTTCTGTTGGTCATTACATTGTTCAGCATTCTCGTTGTTGAATTGGTTTGATCAGTGGGTGGTTGTCTGTGTTTTACTAATTTGATAGGGTCATATGATCAACACCCCCCCCCCCCTCTCTTTCCCTCCCTTCCACCTTCCCTCCCCACTTCTTGGCAGTTCCCTTGAGGTGGTTTTTTTCCTGCTCGTATAGCCCGGAAGACCATCCTTTGCTTTGGGGTTTTGACTGTTCTCTCCCTTTCAATGCATTCATCTACGTAGCTCTCATTTGTTATTGCAAGAATAGTAAATCTGCTGCACCATCCTTACGCTTCCACAAACTTCTTAGCAGGCGTCACTGCTGAGGTTATAAGCAGATTTTATATTAGCTGCGGTGAAGTAAGCGTTCCTTGATCAGTTTACTAACAGTCAACCATGTGCTTTTCACCCATATTGATTAGGTGTTACAGAAACCACTTGATTTGCTATATGTACCTGATATCTGCTGCTTTCCTGCCAAATTATCTGAGAAAGAAAACTTCCATTGTATATGCTACACATTTCTTCATAGTACACTGATTTTTGAGGGGCTTTCGTTGTGACATACTTTACGACAGAGCACAATTTTCATGGAAGCCATATTAATTTGCTTCTTAAAATTTTCCAGCTGGTGTATATCTTATTTTCTCCGCTGACTGAGCTGGCATGATTGATCTATTGTTGCTCAACCTTGATGTATGCAGAACATGAGTTGCTATTGTCTAAACCTTTGTAAAATGTTGCAGATGAAGTGGGCTGATAGACTTCAGCGAGGAGTGGAAGGTGCAAGGAAGACAAAAAATTGGCTACTGGGCAGACGGGGTATGATTTTGGCAGTCTGTATGCTCATTTTAGCAGTCTTTCTTCACTGGCTGGGCTACATAGGTAGTTGAGTGGAGCCTCAGTCAACCAGATAACAGCTCAATCGCTCTCATCCAGACTAATACCAGGTGTCGTAACCTTTTTTCATAAGCAAGAGGATTGCAAGTCAATGTTGCAAGTTAACATCGACTTGAAGCCAAAGAGGTTAGGTTGTGTTTTTTAAGTAAAAGCTGACACCCCCTAATTTTTTTTGGGTATCCTACTCCCCCCCCCCCCCCCCTACCTCCCCCTTTCTTTGGACATGATACTCCCTTCACAAGTGTACCATGAAGATCACAATGTTTCTCAAAGGGGACTTCACCTTTCAATCCATCTAAGGTAATAGGCCAATTTCCTCCATTGTATCGGCCAAAACCCTCTTGTTTATAATTCTGAGTCATTGTATCAGCCAGAACCCTCCCTCTTGTTTGTAATTCCGACTAGTCAGGTAATTTTATTGAAATAATGAAGATATGCATGTCTTCCATCATCGTTTACTTTTCTACTTCCCTTTGTGGCACCCATATGTACGTATGCATGGAGGAGCTTTTTGCGTTATTACGGACTTGGAGTACGTAACATTGTGTTGGCCGAAACCGATCTGTATAAGCCAGAACCCCGCTGGTTTACAATTCTGAGATATTAGATATTCTTTTTCAAAACAATGAAGATCTGCAGATATCTGTTGGTTCTTTTTGCTGCTACTGCACACGTTATACATATATCAGGACTGCTGCTCTCCACAAGAACAGCTAAACTGATGTATATCGAAAATGGTAGAAAGGAGTCGGACAGATGGTTAACTATTACGAGGACTGTCAGTTGGGTGCGGCAGATGCCTTCTTTCTCTGCTCCACCGAGCAGCACTGGACCATGCAAGTTAAATTCATGAAATTCTCTTTCCTCTTGATCACATAACCACACTTGATCATGACCGCCTCCCATCTCCAAGATTCTCTTCCGACGGCCATCAATAATCTTCGACCATTTGGACTTGGCCCATATGTAATAAATAAACTGCCGGAAAAAGGTTGCCCCCGACCGTCATCTCTCTCTCTCTCTATTTGGACAGATTAATTCTACCAATCATAGCATTGGTAAACAGGCAGTAGAAGACAGATTTTGTTAAAACGGAAGTAACATAATAGCGCATTCCTAACAGCAATAATTCAGACAAGGAGTAGTACAAAGTCAAGTGTCCTTGTAAATGTGAGAGCAAAAGGATAAGCGATTTCACCGCCAAATAGCTCCTATGGAGAGCTACTTGCATAAAAGATTAGAGCGTTCTTACACGAATAAAAATATTAACTATAGACAAGGACAACTACCCACAGAGGTATAACAATCCATACACCAAACTTAAAGACAAGTTAACGACATCAACAAAAAAGATAAAGTCAAATAGATATAGATCTGGTAGATCTTCTCATATTTGATTATCAAAGGTAGATTTGTACCAACTCTTGAATGGAGGGGCTTCGGAAGGTTAGAGAAATCAACATCGGCGGTGGCCAGAATCTCACCGGCGATGGCTGGAATCACTGCGGGCAGTCTGTATTGTTCTTTTTTCGTTTTTGATGTTTTTGGTTTGCTTTTATTGGGTTTGGGTGAACCTTTGGAAAGAGGGGTGAGGGGGCCTCGGGTTGGGTTTTTTCTGTCTCTGTGTGGGTGTGTTGGGGTTGGGAGGGGGGGGGGGGGGGGGGGAGGTGGGGTGAGGCCTTGGGGAAAAGGGGTGGGTTACGGGTTCACTAGGTTTTAGCTTTAGGTTTGTATTGGGGTTTCGGGGGTTATTTTTTAAATTAGCCCGTAGTTTGTGGTCGAAGTTTCGTTGCCGGTCTTGACGATAGCGTTTGGGATTGGAAACGCCGGCAGAAAATAGTGAACCTTGCGGTGTTGATGGATCTTTCGCCTCTTCTATTTGTGTTGTGGTTCCGTAGATGATCGAGTACACCTTTGGTTGGCGTGGTTCCGATTGTCCTTCTCGCGGTTATGTGGCTGTGTGTGTAATATGTGTTTGTTGTATTGGTGTTTAATTGTAACCGTTCGCCTCGGCAAGTTACGAAAAGTTAGGCTGAAGTGTAGGATATGCTCTGCTTCAGTCTAATTGTAATTTGTATCGGGTATTTAGGTTAAGGGCTAATTACACCTATGTCCCTGAGGTTTGGGGGTAATTACACTCAAGGACACAAAGTTTCAAAATGTAACACTTATGTCCCAAAAATGTTTCAAATGTATCACCCGTGTCCAACCGTTAGGGTTCCATCCAAAAAATATACTGTTCACCATTTTGTATTTTAAAAATGACAATACTACCCTTGTACTGTATATATTGAAAAATATATGTTTATTATTATATATGATTTATTTATCAGTTTTAGTTTTAGGATATTCTTGAAACCCTAATTTGCAAATTAGGATATTCTTGAAACCCTAATCTGCAAATTAGGATTTTCTTGAAACCCTAATCTGCAAATTAGGATTTTCTTGAAACCCTAATTTGCAAATTAGGGTTTTCTTGAAAAAAAAATTCAATGTTCAAATTAGGGTTTTCTTGAAAAATATCCAATGTTCAAATTAGGGTTTTCTTGAAAAATATCCAATGTCTTCCCCGGCTAACTCATCGGCAGCCCCTTCCCCTCGCCCCACGCAGGCAGCCCCTTCCCCTCGCCCCACGCCGACAGCCCCCTCCCCTCGCCCCACGCCGGTAGTCCCTTCCCTCTTACACGCCATGGCAGCCCCACTACCGGCAGCACACGCGGTCGCCGGCGCCGGCGACTAACTCCGTTCCCCGCGCCTTCACCGAAATGCCCCTTCATCGTGCCTCTGCGAGCATCGCGCCGATGCGATCGTGCCGTTACCACTGCAACCGTCCGGTCAGCAGCCCGTCGCCGGCCAGCAACTCCGATCAGCAGCCCGTCGCCGGCCAGTAACTTCGATCAGCAGCCCCACGCTCCTTCACCGAGCGCCATCACCAACGCCTCAGCTGCCATCTCGAGGGAAGGCGACGCCGGCGACGGGAAAGGGGAAGGGGGAGGGTGGGGGCGACGGGGAAGGAGAAGGGGAAGGGGAAGGGGAAGGGTGCGGCGACAGGCGAAGGGTGATGTCAGACAGAAATGGCCAAATGGGCTTGGGGGGGGGGGGGGGGGGAAGTAATGACATTAAAAATAAGAAGATGAAATAATGGCATTGAAAAATAAATAAGGTTCCAACTCAGGGGTAATAAAGTCTTTTCATTAAAACCGTTAGGGTTTTTAAGATTCCGTTTGGTCAATGGACATAAGTGTAATTTGTCCAAACTATTGTCCTTGGCTGTAATTACCCCTAAACCTCAGGGATATAAGTGTAATTTGCCCTTAGGTTAATTGTTAATCTGTAGTGTTATTGATAGCAATTAATGCCGTCTTTTTTTTTTTTTTGGTAAAGAATTAATGCTGTCTTTTATGTCTATAAAATAGATGATCTGGTCGGGACGACTTGTAAAATATTTTACATATAATATATTTCTCCTTTTAACAAAAAAAAAAAAAAAAACAAAGACACCACCTATTAGCCGAACAAAGGCACCACCTGCAATCTTCAAGGAGACGTGTCCTAAGACCACCACTGGCCATGCGCATCAGCGTGCGTCACCACCACCCCCAGCCACCGCCAACGCTGGTCCACCACACCGGCGCCAACCAAAAAATCACCTCTAACCCTTGAGATAATCTGAGGGAACACATGCATTTCAAGTGGAGAACCACCACTCAACCTGTAGCTCCACCAACACTGCCACACGGGACCACCAATCCAGACTAACACACTACCACGCCAGCTGCACACGAGGCCTAAATCACAGCAAACACACCAATAAAGAAAACCTAACAAGGGATGCGAGGGGAGGGAAGGAGAAGGAACTTTAGCAGGAGAAACCTCAACCCACGCTAGCACGTACCATCACTGCACAGACCCGCGCCCAACCATCACGAACCACCACCATACAGACCATACGTCTCAAAAGTTTCAGTCATCATTGTGATTAACGACAAAAATTTAGAAGTGAAATTCTGGCCACCCAGAATATGTACAATTTGACAATACAGTTTTCCTAAAGTTTGCATGCTAAAATTTGCATGGTCCACCAAAAACCTTCTTACATAAATATTATGTTGATAATTTCAGTTACGAAGAGACTTTCAAGTTTTCATTTTAAAAGTCAAACTTATGAGTCGCAAAACACAAAGAGGACCAAAAGAAATTTAATAAAATAATAATAAAAATAAGCGGAAAGGGTATATCTTTGTAGGCCTAAATGGTATCTCGACTTGGTAATTAAAAGGGATAATATCCTTGAACTAATAGGGAAATTGCACTTTAGGACTCACATTTGAAAAAAATATCATCTATGTCCTTTGACATAACAAAATACAAATCGTCTTAATATTCTTTATAAATTCGAATGTCTCGCTAGCGTATCCTGGCTTTGCACATTTGACTGCTCTTGATCCCGTTCTTGTGACACGTAGTATTCAGTGGTCAAGGTTTAACGCTATCAAGGCGGTACCCAAGGCGCATGCTCAAGTCAAATGCTGCGCTTCTGGCACAAAAATATTTCAGGTGTTGGAATTGACGGTGTGCCTTTCCCCAAAGGGGTTGGGCTAAGCTCCCCCTCCGTGTCCTTCGGGGGCTCCCACCTCTGGGCTTCCTTACTTCATCCTTTGAGGGCTCCCTCTCCTCACCCCTTTGGTCCTCTCACTCTTTGGGGGCTCTTTGCCTCCCCCTTGTTCTCTCCTCCCCTTGGGAGCTCCAAGCTCCATGACGCCCGTCGCCACGACACCCGACAGCCCCCGAGCGCCGCCTCCTCATGACATGGCCCCTGACACGAAGCCTGTTGTGTGACGCTTGATCGCGCTCGAGCTCTGCTTCTTTCTGTACATGCTCCGACACTCTTTCCCTTGACTGTGCCCATGCGCTGTTGCTTTGTCATGTGCTCTGGCATAACACTTAGTGACCACGTTCCCGTCTATCTCCATTGAGGGTGCCCCTGGCACCGCATACAGTCCACCGCGCCTATGCGCCATGCCACTTAAGCAATCCTGCCACTACCACGCCCCGGTGTTGATCCATTCGTTCACTACACCATGCGCACCTCGCCGTGGTGGTGGAAAATGCTTCGACCCATTCTCCGGATATTGTGCAGCATCCCTCACGGTAGGTGATCCGGGACACAACCTCAGGGAGCTCTAAGTGCTCTGAAATGAGGACCCCCTCTCGTAAGGTAGGTAGCTCCTCCGGGACACTAACTCGGCTCGTCCGGTAGGCGAATTCTCTGGGACATTACCTTGATAAAGTCTGAAAGCTCCGGCACAAGGAGTTATCCTGGGGATATGCAACTTTTTTGGGACACTATCTCTAGCAGGGAGCTCCAAATGCTTCGAGACGAGGACTCCCCTCCCTCTAGGTAGGCGACTCATTCGAACTACCTCGGCATGTCGGGTAAACGACTCCTTTCAAACATTACCTCGGTCTATTGGACATGAGACTTTTTATGGAGACCACCTTGGCGTGCTCCGAGTGCTCCGGCATAAGGACTCATCGTAGGGATAAGCGACTCCTATGGGACACTATCTACGTTAGGGAGCTCCAAGTGCTCCGGCATGAGGACTTCCCTTCTGCCTGGTAGGCAACTCTTTTAGGACAATATCTCAGTCTGTCAGGTAGGCGACTCCTCTAGGGCACTACCCTGGCGCGCTCCGATTGCTCCGGCATAAGTACTCATCCATTTGATATGTGAATTCTCTGTGGCAATATCTCCACCAAGGTGTCGCATGACTAGTGCTCCGACAATTGGGGCTCATCGGCACCTCGAGGGATATGACCCCCGGGCCACTCTGAGACTGTAGCAGGTCTCGAGAGGGCATTACGCCTAGTCCACTGGGTAGTTAGGCATCAGGCCTTCCCCAAAGCTACCAAGTTTCTTGCGTCTCTTGACGTCCATGTGGGATTGAATAAGAGCTTGGGACTGGTGGGTAGATCAAAGGGTTCTCTAGCCACATCGGTGCCGTGTGAGCCAGTCTTTCCAGGTAGACAGAGTGAAGCTGTGTAAGATAGGCTTGGTGAATATGCGATTCGACAGTCCATGGAGCACTGGCATTTTTGGACCCCTCGATGAGGTATCGCTCCCGGGAGAGCCACGTGTCGCTCAATGACACATGCATATCTTTGCCTATAACTGTTGAACTTTGGATTTTCATTTAAGAGACTTTAACTCATTCTTAAAACTCACTTCCTACTCTAGAGCCCCAGAGCTAAAGGATCCTAGAGAGAGAAACACATAGAAGCCTAACTTCAGACATTGACTAGACCTAAGCATTGGACTGTGAATGTCTTCGTGTATTCACACCGTGCCTTTGCCCCCACAACACTGCCATTCCTTAGGTTATGTCTGAGAAGCCTTGGTCTCTGCCCTTGTTCCATCCTTACATTGTTCCACATTAGCATACTTGGATTCTGATCGGGACCTCATACTTTGTGGAACCTCCAAGTATACTACAAACCCCTTTACTTGGCATCAGATTGTTATGCCCTTAGATCCTTAGCTTGAATCTCAACCATCCATACAAATCAAAAGGACAAAAAGTACAAAAAAAGAGTTATTACGTAGGACAAACCCACCACTGGCCTGTCGTAACCTATCCTCACCCTTGCCATCACCACCCCTGCTAGTCCACCGTATACCATTTCATCATTGTCACAACCTAGCAACCAACATCATAATGCCAATGTAAACATCCACCTCCACCATGACTTCGTCACCCACCCCAATGTTACCTACATTTCAGGTAGGAAAAATTGATAGGACTATCCTCTCTCTTGCTTTTATCTCTTTCTCACCCATGATCTGCCCATGTTATTACCTTTTCCTTCAATGCCATTACTTTAGCCCTCATTTGCCTGAATCTAGATTTATTAATTTTAGTTCACCCCTAGAGAGGCCCAACATCATCTATGATGATTATTTTTTAAAGGTAAACACATGCCGCAAGTGATTGAGAACGTCGGTGAATGTGTGTACTTACTTGGTTTGGTGATGATGGTGGAAAAGTAAAAGAAAGTAGAGATGGGAAGATGGAACTGTCACGCCTGCGGTTTCTTATGGAGATGTTTGAGGGAGTCGGTGACACTGTTCGTGTGTGCAATTGGTCTAATGATGGTGGAAGTGTGGCTGACAGTGAAGACATAGGACAGTCAAGTGACAAAGACACGCATATATGTATTAGAAGAGTTAAGGATAGAACGTTGGCCAAAACCGTTGGAGGACCTTATCGCTGGGAAATATGATAATTTTGTTTTTTCACATTGTAGATAGATGTGTGCATTTCGTCAACACTGAGTTGTTGACTGAATTTTAGCCTAAATTTAGAGACATTATAAATGATATCATCCCTTATTTAAACCTTGAACATATTATTTGTTTATCGTTATATTGCACTTCAAAATTTTCAGTTGCAGGGAGTACGTTAGTTGTTGTACTCTAGTAAAAAAATGTTCATCTATATCGCAATATAGGCCGTCGAAATGGGTTACTTTTGGTGACATAGGAAGGAAGGGAGTCGTTCAAGGCAAGCTTCTTTAGCTCTTTATATCAAGATTTGTCGAATCAAGTCTTCTTTATATCGAGTTAAGAGCTATTTATTTTTCTCTTGGTCATAGTAATAGAATATATACAAGTTACACGAAGCCCATGAAGGGCAAGAAATTAAACATACTCGGATACTAGCTGCATTTTGTAGGTGCCACCCTAAGAACGCATAAGAAAATAAAACTACAGACATCCAATAGAAGCCAACAACCTAGCCTCACCAGCCATTGGCACCGTTAACACTCCAAAATTAAGAGGCCGTTTGATTCTGAAAATCAGATTTCAGCTTAAATCTGAATCAGTTTTCAAAATTAGATTTAGGGTTAATGACAAAATTGTCCCCTGAGGTTTACACATATTTGCATTTTACTCCCCGTGTTCACAACTTTTACAATAGTATTCCTTGAGGTTGACAAAACTATTGCAAACAGCTCCAAAATTGGATGGCCGTCTAAATTCGGACGTTAAGTCCGCATGTGCTGTGCACATGCCATTTTGGCATGAGTAGATCTGTCATTTCGCCTAGGATTAAATACAAAATTGTCCCCTAAGTTTACACATTTTTGCAAGTCGCTCCCCGTGTTTTCAACTTTTGCAATAATGTTCCCTGACCTTGACAAAAACATCACAATCGCAAACGAGTCCAAAATTAGATGTTCATTTAAAATTGGACGTTAAATCCGTATATAATGCGCGCATGCTTTTTGGCATGTGAATATTTGTCAATTTTCACCTCACCTCCCTTTCCATTTAAAAAATTTGTAACTATTGTTGCCATAATTTTAGTTTATCACATGTGAGTAGAAAATAAATTCTACACCTTATAAAACTCTACTTAATCAATGTATCATCGTATTGGGATTTAATTCTAACTATTAACACCTTCAAAATACTTTAATTTGTATAAAAGAATGTAAAATATTTTTATAAATGAACTCGTATCACTTTGTAAATTATTTTTGAAATATCTTTATTTATGAATTATATATATATTTTTTACAATTTTTTATTTTAAATTTAAAGTCAACTTTGATTTATTATTCTATATTTAAATTTAAAAACATAGAGAAAGGGAGATGGGGATGAGAGGGGACAAATATTCCCATGAGGTTTAAATTTAAAGTCAACTTTTTGGCATGGCAATATCTGTCAATTATCATCCCATATCCCTTTCTCTATGTTTTTAAATTTAAATTGAGAATAATAAATCAAAGTTGACTTTAAATTTTAAATTGAGAATCGTAAATCAAATATATATAATTCACAAATAAAGATCTTTCAAAAATGATTTACAAAGTGATACGACTTCATTTATAAAAATATTTTACATTCTTTTATACATATTAAAGTATTTTTAAGGTGTTGATAGTTAAAATTAAATCCTAATATGATGAGACATTGATTAAGTAGCGTTACATTGATTAAGTAGAGTTTTATAAGGTGTAGAATTTATTTTCTACTCACATGTGATAAACTAAAATTATGTCAACAATAGTTACAAAATTTTTAAATGGAAAGGGAGATGAGGTGAAAATTGACAGATATTCACATGCCAAAAAGCATGCGCGCATTACATGCGGATTTAACGTTCAATTTTAAATGAACATCTAATTTTGGAATCGTTTGCGATGTTTTTGTCAAGGTCAGGGAACATTATTGCAAAAGTTGAAAACGCGGGGAGTGACTTGCAAAAATGTGTAAACTCAAGGAATAGTTTTGTATTTAATCCTAGGCGAAATGACAGATCTACCCATGCCAAAATGGCATGTGTACAGCACATGCGGACTTAACGTCTGAATTTAGACGGCCATCCAATTTTGGAGCCGTTTGCAATGGTTTTGTCAACCTCAAGGAACACTATTGCAAAAGTTGTAAACACGGGGAGCAAAGTGCAAATACGTGTAAACCTCAGGGGACAGTTTTGTCATTAACCCTTAGATTTAATCTACTTTAAGTAGAATCAGTTTGCTGTTTGGCAAAATTAGTTGTGAACTAGCTTAAAGTTACAAGAGTTAATTACGCGGTTGACCACTGAACTATTAGGCAAATTTCACTTTGACCACAGAACTTTGATTTGTGTCAAAGTGACCATTGGACTCTTTAATTTGTTCAATTAAGTCATTCAGTTAGGTTCAGTTAACAAAAAGTCGGTTAAGTATCCATGTGCGAGGCACATGTGGGGGTAAAATTGTCAAAACATAAAAACTCAATTTTTTTATATTACTTCTTTTTTTTTCTTTTTTTCTTATTTTTATCCTTTTTCTACTTTTCTTTTTCTTCACCTATTCTTCTTCCTTCCCAAAAGTCAGATCAACCCAATTCGGCCTCGAGCTCTGCTCCTGGGTCAACTCACCACCACCTCCACCTCCGCCATCCACCGGAAACAGCTGCCGCGGATGCGTTCGATTTGTGACGGATACCGGAATTTGTGACGGAACCGGGTCGGAAGGAAGGATACCGAAATCGAAGACAAACGCGTCGTCGGCGAGCCTCGAGCACGAGTCCTCGTCGCAATGGCAAACGCGTCGCCGGCGTGAGTCGAGCATGAGTCCTCGTCGCCCGCATTGCTCGAGCCGCCGTCGGCATTCACGACCAATTTTGGGTTCTTGAGTTGCTGGGTACGGGAAGGTCATGAGATGTAAACCCTCTCATTTTTGCATTCATATGTCCAGTGCCCAGTTTGGAAACACTTTTGACATTGAGAACCTGAAGCACCGATGGTGGGCATTGAACTCTTAAGGTCTTTTCTCTCATCCAATCTTACTTGCTTTTCAGTACTCATCAAATACATTTGCCTTTTTGCCTCTTTTCTTTCCTGCCATCTACTAGGTCCTTCCTCCTTCTGCCCATATGCATTTACGTTCCTAGCTGCAGCTGCTGCTGCCCGTTCAGCCTGAGCATGACTTAGACCTTTAGCAGCTGACAAGGCTGCTGCCTTAATTCTTTCAGCTGCATCCCCTGTACCTTTCTCCTCTTTCTTACTTGACGACATCTCACTTTTTTTCTCTACAATCAGATCAGAAAGCAGACATTAGACTTCCAGCAAAACCCAGTAACCAATTTTAGCCACTCCCATTGTCAGTTCTTCACTAAAAATAGAAGTATTCGAAGGCCATCAAATTTCCATAATGGCTCCATCAGATTGCAGAAGAGGGCAAAGACGAAGCAACTAGCCGATTGCGCCGATGGATCGTTTTTTGTTGTTAATGGGTTAGTTCCAGATCTGTGGTGTTAATGGGTTAGTTTTTTGGTGGTAGTGGTGGACTGTATTGGTGGCGGTTGTGAGTTTAATGGTGGAGGACAGAAGGTGGTCGTGGGTACGGCGATGGTTGTGCTTGGTGGTAGTGTTGGGTTGGTGTCGGGGTTGCGCTTGGTGGTGGTGCTGGGTTGGTGTAGCGGTTGCGCGTGGTGGTTGGTGGTGGAGCGGTGGTGCTGATGCTTGGTTGAGGTTGAAGACATCAAATGAGAAAGAAGAATGAAGAAGAAGAAGAAGAAGAAGAAGAGGAGGAAGAAGAAGAATAGAGACTGACGGATTTGCCCCTAAATTAAATGATTTAACGGACATTTTGTTAACTGAACCTAACGGAATGACTTAATTGAACAAATTAAAGAGTCCAATGGTCACTTTGACACAAATCAAAGTTCAGTGGTCAAAGTGAAATTTGCCTAATAGTTCAGTGGTCAACCGCGTAATTAACTCAAGTTACAAAAAGTGTTTGGATAGAAAGTGATTAAATCAGTTTTGATATGGCAAAATGACCATAAAGGACACTACATAAATAAAGTTTCTAATATCCATTTAATGAAGTAATGTTAACATAACTTCCATTTGAAAATAACTACAATATACGAAAAAAAATATTGAAGAAGCTATTTTCAACCACCTACAAAAGTTATCACTTCTTATTCTGAGTTAAAGGTAGAAGAGCGTACAAAAATAATGAGGAGGAAGAAAGCGGCTGTTGACGAACTGTTGTGCTCCCTCTCTCTGTTAGCGTAGAAGAGAATATAACTTCATAAGCTAATTAAAAGTCACACCCAATAATTTGTTAAAACAGTATGAAATGTCCTTTTGTAAAAAATATGGGGATATGATGGTAAATTAAAAGGTCAAACCTGATTATGAAAAAAGTGATTATTTCATAATCCTCACTTTCCAGGATTATGAATTTAATCAGTTTTTAGCTTTTTTAGCCAGATTAAATCACGTAATCTCTTTTGCCAAACACTCACACACCTGATTTAATATAAATAAAATCAGGCTTGACCATCTCAAAATCATCCCCAAACACCCTCTAAACAGTCAACAATCAAGATATAAAATTTGTTTAATGGCATTTGACATCATAAAACACGATACACCAATTTGAAGATTAACAACCAAGGCTAAACGGTCAACAAGATAAGGATGAATATTTAACTCTCCTTGAAACAGGACATGTGCCCACGCATACTCTGAGGCCACGACCGCCGACGCCCACGCGTTAAAAGACGTTGCCCAGCACCTGCCAACTCATGACAGCATTTTTCGAGGCCACCATGCCCCATATGCCACTGTAGGTTTAACCTTGATTGGCAGTAGTTCTGCAAGCTGTCGTCACTGCACGACAACCACCCGCCATCAGCACCTCTTACGAAGCCATAATTTAGCCTTCCACCACTGTTGGACCCAACGGCAACCAGAAATGGCCCCACTAAGCCATCACCGCCTAAATATCCCTCCAACCACCATTACAAACAATCTACACTTCCACCATCACACCAAACTATAGGAACCCCCACACCCCATCCCAGCTTCCCCACCAACCAAAACCCACCAAGCCACTAGCGATGTAGCCCACCACAACCCAAAAAACCTTATTGTACCAAGGGGGAGTCAGATTAAGATAATAACCCTAGAAGAGAAATCCCTTGGACGAACTCACCAAGCCATCTCTAACCTTTCGACACCACCATGCCTACCACCTACGTAAAGGCAATCACCCATGACCCTTCACCACCCACAAACCAGCCGTTGTGCACCTAACCAATTCTGATAGACCCACCTTTCAAGTCCTCTCACCTACACTCCAATGCCTGTCGCAGAGAACATATCATAGCCGCATGTAATAGCCAGTGGTGGAACTAGGATTTCACTCCATGGGGTGCAAAAAATATATCGAAGTCACTGCTATTGTTTCTAGGACTTTAAAACCATAATTGCAACAAAAAAAATAAAAAGGAGCATATCGAAGTTGCGACAATTTGAAGCACTGACCAGAAATAGTTGATGGTGAAAGCTTAAATTCTGACTAAGAAAAATAAGTAAATTTTTTGTTTTTGGCTAGTACGGTAGAAATCTATTACGCCTACATGTTGTACCTTTAGCACTTCTATATCTGTCACAACTGAATAACAAAGTCACATACCTCAGGTTGCTTATGCTACCATTTCTTGGAAAATTTTATTCAGTTTGCATTATTGTTAGTGTAAATGGGTTATCTTTTCGGCGTAAAGAGTTCACACGAAAAGGCTACGTATTCCTTTATCAAGTAAATAACATCAATTTCATAACTCTCACATATAATATTCAAACGAGTCAAGACATCCAATAAAAAAAGGATGAGAAAAGTCCTCTATGACCTGCCTCTCTTGTTCTAGGTTTTTGTGGGAAAAAAAACATCTTGAATGTGAACAAACGAAGTTGAATATGCAAACCATATTAGCACATGGTATATAGACATCACTAATGTTAAATCCATTGTTCTAGTTTTTGGGAAAAACGTCTTGCCCCTAATCAAATATAGTGAACTAGTAGGCCTCCATATGATAATATATGTTATTCTACCATTTAGAAACAGTCTTTGGCAAAAAGACGGGATGGAGCCAGCCAATGTCCTCCTCGTCGTCTCTGGTGGAGGGATGTTGGCCAGTGGAGTCCTCTTCGTCGTCGTCGGTCAGTCGACCACCTCGCTATCGCCGGTCTTCTCTCCAATTTCTCGGTTGTCTTGATTCGGGGGGGGGGGGAGAGAGCCCCTGACTGTGTCACCATCGGGCTGTCGCCCGTCAGCCAGAGAGAGATGCGAAAGTGGGTGGGTGTCTTGGTGAGAGAGTCAGATAGAGAGAGGCGATTGAGTAATGGAGATTGGAGAGAAAGAGACAATGGAGTCATGGAAATTGGTGGTTCCAGATCTGAAGACGACCTCCTAGATAGTCGGCGCTTCCACTTGCCGTCGGCCATCATCCGTCACCGGTGAATATGTATCTGTAGTTTGCCTGTCTGGGAGTGGGTGAAAGACTTGGCATCGCACAAAGAGAGTCCCAGACCAGGTGATGAGGTGAAATGATGAAAAATTTTGGAAGTTGAGGGGGTACATTAGCCCCCCCCATTCAAGTGTAGGTCCGGCCCTGGTAATAGCTCGGCTACCTCGTGGCAAAGGCCATAAGAGCGTTGTCACATGAACCCACAATTAAATGTAAAACCACAAAAATTAAATGCGTAAAAGGAAAAAAGTATGGTACCACGCCACCACATGTCAGAGGAGACTGATGGTGGCAGATGAGATGCTAGCCTCATAATTGCCATAAATTATAAGGCCTTTGTTTTTGGTGAAACAAAGAGGGCCTTAGTTTGACTTATTCACAAATAAGTACATGAACATCCAAATGCACTTTAATATTTTGTAGACACTAATTTTTTTTCCTGTCAATAGTGTGCAACTTGTTGACTAGTCAAATGTTTAAACGTAACACAAAGTATGGGTCCAACTGTTGACCTGAGAATGGGTCAATGCTAAATTGAAAATTAAATAGGCTTAATTGCACTATAAACCCTGTGTTTGCCAAAGAATTGCAACTAAAACCCCAAAGTTTACAACTCGACACCCAAGACCCCAAGGTTTGTGATATGTTTCAATGTCATGATTTTACTAACGGACGTGAGAAAATCTGCTACTTACCAACGGTAAGATGGTTAACTCGTTAGTTCTTATTAGTTTTTCATCTTCCTCTTCAATCAATGACCACCCCAGCCCACCACTACTATCACCGAACACCACCAACATACTTTTTATAATCCCACTGTCAGCACCACTAACACCAAAAATCATAACCACCATGCACCTTCGGTAGCACCACCAACACCAACAACCATCACCAAAAATCATGTTGGTGGTGGTGGATTTGACCAATCCCCCACCAAGCCATACTAACCTCTGTTTGCACCACATTAATCCAAGTAATCTAAGAACCAACCCACCACCACTAGTTTATAGCATCGCCACTCATCAACATTACGTCATCACCATTATCCCACCACAAAGAAACCATTGCCCTCCCAAGCCTTGCCGCCCATAACCACATCACTCCATCATCAATGCCCCCACCCAAAGGTCCCAAACCCATTTGGACCCTCAATTTACCTGTTTCTTAAGCAACCCATAAGGTCAACGACGACCTGAAGACAGACACAGGCTTATCGCCAGTTAGTGGTGGTGGTGGTTTAGTAGTGGTGGCGGTGGTTGGCCAATAGTTGGTGGTGGTGGCGGCGGCAGATGAAGGAAGGCGGGGTTGATGGTTGGGTGGCCATCTAGAATGGTGTTGGTGGGTTGTTGATGATGATACAGTGGGTTTTGGGTGGAGTTGGGTTGAGGGCAGGAGGAGAAACAGCCGGTGAGTTTATGATTTTGCAATCTCAGGCTAGCAACATTCAGGCTAGACACGTGTTTTGATCTGGGCCGTCAAAACTGGTTGAGATATGACTTGTGCTCAACAACATAGAGAATGACCGAAAAAGACAAAATTACCCTTAAAAAGTTAAGGAATCGTTAACTCCCGTAAGTAAAATCATGACATTGCAACATATATCAAACCTTGGAGTCTTGAGTGTTGAGTGTAAAACTTTGGGGTTTTGGTTACAATTCTTTGTCAAACACGGGGTTTACAGTGCAATTAAGCCAATTAAATAAGTCAACTTTTGACTGAAAGGAAGTATTTCTAAATTAAATGGGAATAGGAATTCATTAAACTAAGATATTTAAATTGAATTAAAGGGACAAAATTTCGTTAATTATAAGGGAAAAATGCAATTTGACCCCTGTACTTTGAGTGTTATGCGATATTCGCCCTCTACCACAAAAGTTTATGCTAAACCTACGTTCAATATTGGAAATTGTGCACATCTTAAAGTGCTACGACGTTATTAAAAGACATCACTAGCCCCATAATTTTTTTTTACTTTAAATGTTTTAAATTGCTCACTATGTATTATTAGTATGGGAAAGTCCATTTTTTCCACACCCATCGTCAATCTCCCCTTCACCAATGTGGCCACCATCAATTCTCACCCACCATCGCAGCCTCACAAAGTCAACCCACCACACCAGCCCCCATAATACGGGCCATCCACCGTTGCCAATAACCCATTATGCAAATGACAATCTCTAAGAGCCCCGCCACCACAAACACCAACTCCAACAGACTCACCACCGCAAACCACCATCGTCAATAGGCCTACCACAGACTATCATCCCAAAATAGACCCACTACAAAACCATTGCTAATAGCTCCACCACCACAAACCCACCACCGCGTAAAAGTGGTTGCAATAGTCCCACCATATCAACCCACTGTCACTAACCTCAGCCCTTCCACACAGACTAATTAGCACATACTTAAAACTCTTGCCCCAGTATTACAGTGAAGGTGAGCTCCAATAAAGTGGGTGCTTGTGGAAATTGATGAAATGGTGCGGCAACAATGGGAATGACAGCCATAGGCATTACATTTTAGAGAGGTGGGCTCGACAGGTCGGCGGAGGGGGATGGCATAAACTCGCCACAGCCGTCCATGACGTGGTCGCCCAAACTTGCTGCGTGGTTCTTGAGGCGCTGATTGTACGTCCTCCAACTGATGGCAGTGATGGTGCTTCTGAAGTGAGCCGTTGGTGATGGATATGGCCTTGATGAGCTTGGATGATTGAGCACAATATTTATACTGTTGGTGGCGATTCAATGGTGGGGTGATGGATGCAGAGATAGCTTGTAGCAGTGACGGTGACAATGCTTTGGGTGAGGGGGAAGAAAGGAGAGAGATGAAAGGGGAAAGAGAAAAGATTTTAGGTTAGGTTTTTGGGATGAAATGACAAAAACACCCCTAAAATGTATTTAAATGCCACCTGAAAGGGCATTTAGGTAAATCAGCAGCTGATTTTAAATTATGAGAGGTCAAAGGTGTACTTTGGTCTTTAAAATATAATTTTGGGCTTCAAATTATTCCCACTAAAAAATAGGGTTAAGTTAGAAGGAAACCGTCTGATTTGCACGGTTTTTAACAGTGAAGGTAGGTTTAGTACAGACTTTGGAAGTAGAGGGCACCATATCACACAAGGCTTAAAGTAGAGGGGGTTCTCCAATTACAAAGTCAAAGCCCAAATCATGGGTTTCCCTAAGCCTACCACTTAGCCTATGAATAAAGGGCTTGTGGTAGAGAAGAAGGACACACAGTGGCTCTAAACACAAAACTAAAGCTCTGCCGAAACTTTATTACAAATACATCATGCCCTAAGAGTTGTGTTTCATCTGAAAAATAATACACAATAATCTAGTGATGTTCTTCAATTGAGCGCTGCCAAGGTGGAAGCCTCATTCAACTTGGGTGATTCTACAAGTCAATGATTGCCGCACTTGCTTGGGATAAAGCCTCGAAGCCCTCATTGAAGCACCACTTTGGTGATCTTTCAACCGTTAATATTTGAAGGCGTCAAAGTCCACGTGTCAAGATCAAACTGTTTTAGCTCTTGGATTGTGACCAAATAAGAGATTGAATTAGAGGATGTTATCCTTTATTTTATGTGTAAATCATAGAGCGGTGTAACTCCCTTAATTTAAATTCAATTAACTAAATTTAGTGCATTGTTTCTCGTCAAGTAGCTATATACATGATATTTTGTGCACAATTTTTTGGCAGGCCTAGTGGGACGACTCCACCTCTTATCTCTTTATATTTAAAAGATCTTTTAGGAATCTTCAACATATAAATGGCACCAAAGTAAGTGCAACATACTTAAGCCAAGGACAACACCGGGAAAAGTGTCGGCACGAGAAACAGTAGCGATAACACTTTACCAATCTCGTGAATTAAAGTAGGGCCACAGA
Organism: Escallonia rubra; assembly: GCA_033065855.1. Classification (NCBI taxonomy): domain Eukaryota; kingdom Viridiplantae; phylum Streptophyta; class Magnoliopsida; order Escalloniales; family Escalloniaceae; genus Escallonia; species Escallonia rubra. The sequence continues at coordinate 44,320 of JAVXUO010001708.1, read as the reverse complement.
CAAGATTGCTATCCTCACTCGAGTGGTGGCACTAGCTTCTAAGGGACCAGCCAAGCCATGCGATCAGTTCAAAAAGGTCGACATTTGAGATTGTGAGAAAGACGGGATATTGAGTTCCAAAATCCTCAATTTTGTGGTGGAAAAGAGTGCCCATGATGAAGTGTCTCTACAGTCATTCTATTATGCCTCAGATGTAGACTTCAGTATTGGCTCACACAGGATCTTCCCCAGGGAGCGCAAAACACCTTGTGTGCCCAACACGCTCCAAATCAAATACTTCTTCCCATATTGTTACTGTGCAAGTTTTGATAACCGGTTCCAAGCCAGTGGAGGAGAAGCTAGGCGCCATGTCTCATGACATTGAAAATCTGTCTAAAACCATAGAGAAAAAAGATTTCTAGATTTTAACTCTCATGAATAGTGTAGACACCTAATTTTTGTAGTTTTTTTTCTTTGTTAAATAATTATTGGGCTTTATTATTAACTAAAGGATTATTATTATTGGCGTGGGCCTAATAATATTTCAAACTTAATTCATTTTATCTAGTTCTGTTGTCCAGTCCCGTCCAGTCCCGTTCAGTTGCCCAGTCCAGTTATCCAATCAGGTCCAATTCAGTTGTCCAGTCCAATCCAGTGAAGTAATTGGGTCTAGTCTAATCCAGTTAGTTAGATCCATTCCATAGTAGAAGATTGTTATTTACTTAGATCATTTATGATTATTTTTGTGATTTATCCTTGATGCATGTGGCAAATACTTTATTTATATGGGACATAGAGATGATTCCTGAATCTGGTACATTTCATCTGATTAAATATGAGATAATTACCGAATTAGGGATAGATAAGTCCTGAAATTCCAAATAAATTTTCAGGGGTGAACCGGTGGATTCGTTGACTTTTTCTTTTTTTAGTCAGCAATTTTTATCAAATATTCTATTCTATCATAGATCAAAGATTGAGATAGTCATCCTTATCATTTCTATATCTCTATTTTAATGGTATTTGGGCTACATCTCAAGGGACCAACCTTTTTTCTTTAGAGCTTTTATATCATTTCTTTAATAGAAGTGGTATATCATCTCTTAAGAGAATTTACCACTTCGTGCTAATCTTTATATATTCTTAAGCCAATTGTATCGTGGATCAGTCCAAAACGTGCTCGAGTCTTCTAGGCAAGTGCATTTTCTATGTATATTTATTGCTTTCTAGGCTTGTTTAGAATATAATAGTTCAAAGTGTTTCCCTTTCCCACGATCACATTTATAGTAAAAGAGTTATTAAAAAGAGTCTTTCATTTCTCTTCTTAGTTCAAGTGTAAGACCGAAATGTAGGTCGCCACCCATAGGGCATGGTCGAACTACAATGGTTTTGATTCTAGTTTGTCGGACCAGATATGTAGGCCATTTAACTCCTAATGTCGAATTCAAACTAATAGTGTAGAATTAGGATTAGGGTTTGTTTTATGCTAATTTTGTGTTAAAAGGCCAAAAAACAATAAAAACAATATAGAGACCGAAAGGGTATAGTGATACCTAACACCTTTTTATCGTATAACTTAGTCCCCAGACCATTTTTCAGTTATTTGGACATTTTAGAGTCTTTTAAGGATATTTATTGTGTTCCCTTTATGTTCATTAATTAAGATGCCAACTCCCTAATTTTTAGACCTTTCTTGGGTCTAAGGAATTTTTCGAGGCAATTCGTTATAGTGCAATTCTGCTGGGGACTAAAAAGAGAGGACTAGACTTGAATTTTTTTTTAATACTTTTTTGCCTTCTTTGTTCTATTTATTTTGTATAACATATAATATGCTATAATTGTGGTGGTAATTGTGCACTTATTTTGTGCCTCATACATGCGCATGACTGTCCCAAACCCACTAACTCGAGGGTAACTGTTAAAACTCCCGGTCTTCCTAGTTATCGAGGCTAATTTGACTGTACTATCACCTTCAAGCCCTAATACCAAAGGGCCTCCTGGTTTCTTGGTATTTTAAATGACTTGTGTACAAGTATCAGTGATCACCCATTATTAACTACCTTAGTTACTACGGGTGGGAGGTATTTTGTACAAGTCAAGCAGACACCTTACCCTGACGTTGAGAGAGAAACCACACAACCAGACCATTTAAGTGTTCTACCTTTTAAAAAAAAATGGTTGGCCTATGGCATATTAGCATGAAAATCGACTGGATTTTATAAATTAGCTGTAGTCTCGTAAAAGGGGAAGACTCTAACTCATCTCGGCCCGTTTTCCAACCAAGTAACATGATGGTTTGTCAGTAAGTGTAGTCCTTGTGAATTCGAGCTGGCTAGTTTAGACCCTAGACCCTCTAACCCACTGACCAACTGGCCCGTTAACCCATTAGGTTATCAGACGGTTAGTCAGAGTCCTGACCTTCTCAAAAATTTCCAAAAGTTTCGACAATACCCCAGTGATCAATCGGCCGGTTAACCCACCAAGTTATCGGACGGCCGGTTAGTCAGAGTCCTAACCTTTCTAGATTTTTTCAAAAAAATTGAAATTACCCCACTGACCAACCGACCGGAAAACCTAGTGGGTGACAGGATGGTTAGTCTGAACCCAAACCTTCCAAGAGTTTTTCAAGCTTCCAGAATTACCTCACTGACCAACCGGCTGGTTAACCCCACCAGGTTACTGGATGGCTAGTCAGAACTTTTACCTTCCTAGAGTTTTTCAAAAACCCAAATGTACCCCACCGACCAACCGGCCGATTAACCTTCAAGGTTATAGGACGGTTAGTAAGAACCCTGACTTTTCCAGAATTTTTAAAAATCCATGATCACGTCACTGACCAACCGACCGATTAATCCATAAGTCAACCGGACGGTTAGTTAGTACCCCACTTTTCCACATTCTCCAGAAATCTCAAAATTAACTGACCAACCGGACTATTAACCCACAAGGTTAATAGGCCAGTTAATCAGTGGTGTGCTTATGTGCATCCTCTAATAGCGTGGTTCTATCTAGGCTATAGTTTTCTAGCTTGAGTCATTTTTCTTCAGTTCCCTTTAATCCTTAGGGTGTAAAAAAGAAAGAAAGGAGAAGAGTACAGAAAATTCTTTTTTGAAAGAGTTCAAAATATATTTCTTTTCGCTCTTAGAAGGTAAGAAGTTCTACAACCCATCCTTAGGGCAGCAATCAATATATATATATATATATATATATATATATATATATATATATATATATATATACATATAGGGGGCTGATCCCCACCCACTAGTGGATGTTATCCACCCAACCACAACAAATTGTTGCAGTTGCTGTGTTGTCCTTTTCCCCCCACCCCCCCTAATGTCCTCCCCCCCCCCCCCAAAACAAACCGCAACAAATTGTAGCGGTTGTTTTTCCTGCTCAATTTAGGGTTTAATGGGCAATTTAAAAACATTTATATATCAATCAATAAAAATCAACATTCGATCTAGTTTGTAAAATTTTTGTTATAAGCATTTAAAATCAGAATAATGAAATAGGGTTCATATAGAATTTCTTACCTCGGTCCAAGCTAAGCTAAGCTATGCTACCAACCACGATGTCGATTAATGATCTCTGAATAAACCTAGATTGGCAATCCATTGGTTAGAACACAATCTATTCTACATTACTATAAACCTAATATCATAATACCCCCACGTGCTCACTCCTAATTCCGAAATCGCATAACTCAAAGCGCGCCTCACACGCGGGCCATGAACCCGGTACGCTCTTTAATGCATAACAATATTCCAAATTACTATAAATTAAAATAAACCACTTTTATAGCTTAAAACATTATAATAAGTCAAAATATGAATTTTCTGAAGTTTTGAATATTTTTGAATTAAAATAATTTCTTTATATATAATAAAAACTCATATATTGCCAAAAATACCTCCAGCCTCAAAATAAGTCCCATAGTTTTTGTAACAGTTTCAAAATATGTATAAAAATCATAGAAATTAAAAGGCATTAAAACTATTTTTCAAATATTCGTTTTGCTAAAAATAATGCGATATGGAAACCATAGCAAATCAATCCCAAAAATCATCAAACTTTTACTGAGTCCTTATCATACTATATAAACACTACTCTAATTTTCTCCAGAACATTTTCAGGGTTTAAAGGTTCCAAAAGAATTTCCCAGTTCTGAAATTATAGAAAATACTATAAATTCATACGATCTCAGAAAAATATAAAAGTTTGCAAAAAATTCTAATATAGTCTATCGTACTATACTGTAAAGTTTCACGTACTACTGATAACCGTACGTTAGTTTACGCACGTGTCCGACACATATCGACACGTGTCCGACGCCCACCGACACGGACCTCCAGACACATCGGCATACGTTAATTCGTTTTTTAAATGTCGGACACCGTCGATCAGACGTGGTGTCCGTGTCTGCGCTAACTAACAGGTATCTCAATCTAATTAGGTCTCATCCTCTGTCAACAACCTCAACTCCGACACCTCATATAGGGTGTCGATATGGTTTCCGATACGTGTCTGACACTTCCGGACACGTGTCTGACCGTGCGCCTCTGGACACGTGTCTGACGCCCACCGACACGCACCGACACGCACCTCCGGACACATCGGCATACGTTGATTTATTTTTTAAATGTCGGACACCGTCGATCAAACGTGGTGTCCGTGTTTGCGTTAACTAACAGGTATCTCAATCCAATTGGGTCCCATCCTCCATCAACAATCTCAATTCTCAATTCTAAAATGCTCAATGCAATAAAAATTAACAAAAATCACACATTCAATCCAATTGGGTCCCATCCTCCGTCAATAATCTCAATATCTCAAATGCTCAATTAACAATCTAAAATCATCAATTAACAACCTAAAATCATCAATTAATAATCGCAATTACTTCAAATGCACAACTAATAACCTAAAATCATCAATTAAGAACCTAAAATCACAGATCAATAATCACAATTCTCAAATGCACAATTAACAACCTAAAATTATCAAACAAATTATCAATGTTCAAATGGAAAAAAATTGTTCAAAATGCACATATCCGATGCGCTTGAATTATTTTAATTTAGGGTTCGATTGTATTAGGCATTCAATTTAGGGTTCAATTAGTTTAATTTAGGGTTCAGTTCGATTAGGGCATTCAATTTAGGGTTTAATTATGGTTCAATTACAACAATTTAGGGTTCAATTGATTCAATTTAGGGTTCGGTTGGTTTGGGGCATTCAATTTAGGGTTCAATTATTTCAATTTAGGGTTCGGTTGGATCAGAGCATTCAATTTAGGGTTCAATTAGTTTAATTTAGCGTTCGATTCGATTAGGACATTCAATTTAGGGTTTAATTAAGGTTCAATTACTTCAATTTAGGGTTCAATTAGGGGGTTCTATAAGTCTCCAACTCTTTTCACCATTAACTTGACTGCATTTCGATGCACGTCGGGGAATATACGGACTGCTCTAGTTGAGATTTCGTAGCCTCTCCACAATGGATAACCCTCATAGATGTTTGTTGCGCTCAATTTATACGAAATTGAGCTCCTGCTCTAAGCAGAACTCTCATATTCGAACTGAAGTTTATAATGTCCATGGTCCTAACAACTGGCACGGGGACAAAGCTGTGCATAAAGCTAGTCAATAACTAAACTTGCGAGCGCTGCAAAAGCAACACAGCAAGCTAAAACTTGAGCGAAAATGGTGCATCCGTGTTCTTACAACATTCTTAAACCCCACAAAAGGAGAAAAATGATTTACGCACTAATCGGGAGCAGTAACAAGTGCAAAACAGAGATTATTTGGTTACAAAAGGAAATTACAACAACATCAGTTGCGTAGGTAGGCAACTCCAGCCTCATCTGCCAAAAGATCAGTTAATTACTGGACAACATGGATAGTTAAGATTTAGCAACATTCTTTATCCAGTCTCCAGTTTTAATCAATTCATTTTTCTTTGCTTTGGGCCACTACAAGAAAACAGGCTTTTAGCAACGGGAAAATCCGTCGCTAAAAGCCAAAAATCCGTCGCTAAAAATCCCTCGTATAAAAGCCCGTCACTAATAGTTTAGCGACGGAATTTTTAAATCCGTCGCTAAATATGTGATTTTTACCGACGGATTTATTTTTCATTAGCGACGGAATATCCGTCGCTAATTATATTTTTAGAAATTTTATTTTATTTTCTTTCTGGTCCAATTAGCGACGGATTCAATATTTAGCGACGGCACACTCCGTCGCTAAATAAGATATTTAGCGACAGAATATTCCGTCGCTAAATATTTAATTGAAAGGAATATTTTAGCGATGGAATAAATCCGTCGCCAAAAGTCAATATTTTTTAAATTTTTTTTTTTATTTTTCAATTACCTAAACCTGTACAGAAATACAATTCTCAACAACAACGCGCAATAAGCGAAATACAGAAAAAATATATATAATCAATTATAAAAAATATTTATTATAAAAGAAACTAATACATGTACAAGCCGGGAACCGGAGATAGCCGGTTAGGAGAGGGGAGAAGAGTACAACCCGGGCCCGGGGGGGGGGGGGAGCTAGGAACGGGCACGGGAAGGGGCTCATCAGGGGTTCCCGAGTCCCGGATCTGGATCCTGCTGAACCGGGGCCGGGGCGGCTGGTCCAGCAGTGCCCTGCTCCCTCATCATCCGGCACACAACTGTAGCAATGCGCTCGATATCCTCCTCGCGCAACTGAGGCTGAGGAGCCGGTGTCTGTGGAGGGGCAGCAGGGGGTGAGGACGCTCCTATCACGGCACGAGGAGTCGTGCTAGGCAGGCCGCGTATGCGGCCTTTCGGCCGATTCACGACCTCCGGCGTATCCAGCCATCGCTTCAACCCCCCAGTACTCACAGCCGTACTAGTGGACGCTGATGGCTGTCCGGACTGCTGCTCGGACCCCCTTAGCTGTTCATACGAGGCCTGCAAAAATAGTGGTTTAACGATATGTTATGGCATTAATTAACAAAACAGACATCGAGGATAGAAAGAAACAGATTAACTTAAATAAATTGACTCACATCGATCCGCCGGGCAATATCTGAAATATAGTCGCCCGCCTGGTGGGTCTCGTCCTTATCCTTCTTCCGCACGTGCGTCTGAGTATAGGTCAGAGCTATGACCTCATCCTCCTCTAGATCCGGGGGCTCGACCGCGTTCATATGTCGGACGATGTCGTGTGGCACCGACCCCCCCCCGTGTGCGTCGGATCTCTGTTCTGTCTGTTCTCAGCCCCGCTCTTACTCTTGGCGTCCCAACCTGGATCCGCAGCCCACCGATCTATCATCTCCCCCCATACACGGTGAGATATCCAATGTGGGGGATATTTCGTCATGTCCGTCATCGGGGCACCCGCGGGCAGCGCCCTCTTCGCCCGGTCCCGTGCATCGTGGAGCCATCGGCGGTAATTCTTGCCGATGTAGGCAAAGAAAGCCTGCTGCCCCAGTCCCTGCTGCTCAGGCGTATCAAACGTGAACCCCTCCTGTAATGCATTCAATAACACAAATTAACAACATAAAACAAACTGTAATTTAACATTTACTAACGCTGAAAAAAATACTTCACCGTACCAGCCACTCCTCCCATAGGGCCTCCCTCGCAGCGGCATCCCATTCCTTCCAGTACAGGCGTGGCTCGAAGAATCGGCCTTTCACAAGAACGCCGATCTTCGTCCTCGCCATATTCTCCAGGATCCTGCCAAAGAAGTAATTAAATTAATTAATACAGTTCAAATATAAATTAACACCCAAAATTTTTAAACATAAGGCATGAGGTGATATTTTTAGTACTTACAGGCCCTCCTGCGTGAGCGTAACTCTCTGTTTACGCTGGGGGTCGATGCGTACCCCGCGTGTCGGACCACGGCCTCGTCGAGATCCTACAAAACACAGACATTAATACAGTTCTAAAATGGGGCTAGCGAAAATGTAGGAAACACCGTTATCAACTATACCTGAGGTAGAACCCGCGGAAGATGGAGACGGCTGGGGCGACGGTGACGGCGACAGCTGGGGCTGGGCCCCCGATGGCTGTCCGCGATCACTCTGTGCCTCGTCATCAGTAGGCAATGACAAGGTGGGACTAACCGGGGAGGAAGCAGCTCGGCGTCCAGCCCGGCCACGAATAGCCCGTATCCTATCCATAACTGACTTCATATAGATTATATACAAAGACATTAACACGTGAAAAACAATAATCTTGGCATAAATCATCATCGGCACTATATATATATATATATATATATGAACGGATGTGCAAAAACACATCAATAAACACCAAGTTCTAAAATGTTACTACATTTTTCCCGTGATGTTACAACATTACAAGTCAATCATTTTCAGTTTGCGAATCATCTTCATCACTATCCTCGTCGCCCTCTTCTTCGTGGGACTCGTCGTCCTCTTCATCTTCTAATTCATCCTCTTCATCAGTAGACTCGGTCACATCATCTCCAACACTTTAATTGGGTTATGTTAGAGCTAATTAATGTTAGTGAGGGCTAGTTTCGAATAATTATAGCTAATTAGGGTTGATTAGGACTAATTAGGGTTATTTAGTCCTAATTAGGGTTTTGATGGTGCCGAGTAGTGTTGATTAGTCCTAACTAGCGCTAATTAGGCGTAATTGGGTTATGTTAGTGCAAATTATGACTAATTAGGCTAACTACAATCAATATGCGCATAATTGGGTTCATTTGGGCTAATTTGAGGTAATTACAGCTAATTTGAATTTTATCAGGTTCTTAGGGTTAATTAAAACTAATTAGGCTCGTTAGAGCTAATTAGGGTTAATTGATTTACTAAAATATTGTTAATCAGGACTAATTAGGGCTAATTATAGCCAGCGCTGGAGCCACGATTAGATTCCAGGGGGTGCATGCTAAAAATGTCGCATTAACCTAACTAACCTAAATTTAATGCACATTCAACAACCTCAATTCCGACACCTCATATAGGGTGTCGATATGGTGTCCGATACGTTTCTGACACCTCCGGACACGTGTCAGACACATACCGACACGTGTCTGACACATACCGACACGTGTCCGACGCCTTTGGACACGTGTCCGACGCCTCCGGACACGTGTCCGATGCCCAGCGACACGCACCTCCGGACACATCGGCATACGTTAATTTGTTTTTCTAAATGTCGGACACCGTCGATCAGACGTGGTGTCCGTGTCTGCGCTAACTAACAGGTATCTCAATCCAATTGGGTCCCATCCTCCGTCAACAATCTCAATTCTCAATTCTCAAATGCTCAATGCAATAAAAATTAACAAAAATCACACATTCAATCCAATTGGGTCCCATCCTCCGTCAATAATCTCAATATCTCAAATGCTCAATGCACAATTAACAATCTAAAATCATCAATTAACAACCTAAAATCATCAATTCATAATCGCAATTACTTCAAATGCACAGCTAATAACCTAAAATCATCGATCAATAATCACAATTATAAAACGCACAATTAACAACCTAAAATTATCAAACAAATGAGCAATGTTCAAATTTTTAAAAAAATGTTCAAACTTCACATATCCGATGCGCTTGAATTATTTCAATTTTGGGTTCGATTGTATTAGGGCATTCAATTTAGGGTTCAATTAGTTTCATTTAGGGTTCGGTTCGATTAGGACATTCAATTTAGGGTTCAATTACTTCAATTTAGGTACAATTAGGGGGTTCTATTGATTCAATTTAGGGTTCGGTTGATTTGAGGCATTAAATTTAGGATTCAATTAGTTCAATTTAGGGTTCAATTAGGGGGTTCTATTGATTCAATTTAGGGTTCGGTTGATTTGAGGCATTCAATTTAGGGTTCAATTAGTTCAATTTAGGGTTCGGTTGGATTAGGGGGTTCAATTTGGGGTTCAATTAGGGTTCGGTTAGATTGGGGCAATCAATTTAGGGTTCAATTAGTTCAATTTAGGGTTTAGGGTTTAGGGTTTAGGGTTTAGACCACATTTTCTTTAACATCTACCAATTTATCATGGGAAAATTCGTAACTTCTAACTCTTGAACACCTTTGCACCCACATCATCTTATTCTCTCTCCCCACCACCATCGACGTATGTATCACGAACAGATCCACCCGTACCACGCCCTGATAGCAACCATCGACATCTACCTAAATTACAAAGCCACCACCAAACTTCCTTAATCCTGATGAAAACTTGCGCCTGCCGTGAGTAGGTAGTTAGGTGGGTAGTACGATACATGTGCAACCAACTATTTAATCAGTCGAAGCCTTGTTCTGGTTGTAAAGATGTTTTTCCATTTCAGGTTTACGATAAGTCCTGAACGTGCTTGGCAATGACACATTCACTTTTGTAGTGTTTCCTGATGTTGGGTACATGATAGTTTTGGGCAATATAAGCTCTACTAATAGCCCCAACCATGAACGTGAAACTGCTTCTAATCACACCCATTTGCACTCGACTTGACTTGCTATTCTTTCTGAAAACCAAACAGTGTAATAAGAAGGGATTAGGCCTTACCGAATGAAGTAGAAGGATGGTTACTTGGTTGAGATGAGATAAGGGGCCATGAAGCTAATTTATGTGTTGGTGTTATCGTATTCCCCAAGCCTTTTTTTAAAACCAAAAGGTGAACCCTCCTCCAAGAGTCGATCAACCCCGCCAAGCCAAGCAAAATGCTATAACTACTAAGATCAAAGTTGTAAAAAGGGATTAAATATTCAGTATTCGTGTGTCTGTGTATCTGTGTTTCCTAAGCTTCCTTCAGTTCCTAGATCATGCATGAAAGTGAGCTCTGTCAGCAATATACTGGCATTTGCAATTCTTAAAGCCAAGATACAACTATACAAGTTGTATCTTGGCTGCTCAATACAAATCAGAAATGAAAACCATGGAACCCCATCTCTTCAGTAACTACCCTCAGAAACCATGTCACACCGTCACACAAGCAACTGTCGAGCACCTTTACAGCAGAAGGGAAATGGAATATTTAAACTTACAGAAACTTGGGCTGATTTGAAGATGGGCGGCGTGGTTGTGGTGGCGGCGCAGCAGTGGTGGTGGCGTCGCAGCAGCGGTCCTTCGGTTTTGAAGATGGGCGGCAGTGGCGGCGTCGGAGGCGGTGGCAGGATATATTCCGTCGGGGGCTAGGTTGCCGGGGATGGCGATGGAGGATAAATCGCCGGTGAGAGAGAGAGAGAGAGAGAGCAACGGGAGAAAGAAAAGAAGAAGGGGATCTGATCTATTTAAGGCATTTACCGACGGAAAATACCCGCCGGTAAAAGTCCGTTGGCAAAACCTTACTTTCACCGACGGGTATTTTTACCGACGGAATTATTCCGTTGTTAAATAGTTTTACCGACGGAACACACCCGTCGGTAAAAGTTCGTCGGCAAAACCCGACTTTCACCGACGGTTATTTTTACGGACGGAATTATTCCGTCGTTAAATAGTTTTACCGACGGACTTTACCCGACGGGTGTATTCCGTCGCTGAAAAGACTTTTAGAGACGGAATTTTGTCCGTCGCTAAAAGTCCGTCGCTAATTCCCTCTTTTCTTGTAGTGGGCATAGCTTTAATCAATTCAAGCATTTAAAACTGCAGCAACTCAATGTTGGGCCATATGACACTACTGCTAATCTAGATTCTTCAATGCCAAAATATGTGTTGAAGGGTCATCCCCAATATAAGAACCAAAAAGAATATTGTATGAAACATTGTGAACTAACCTGTCTCCCCGGATGAAATGGAATCTCTGGTCCTCCTGTGACTTCGAGGGAGGTCACCGCCGGCGTCGAGGGAAGTCACCGCCGTTGTCGAGGGAGGTCACCGCCGGGGTCGAGGGAAGTCACCGCCGGTGTCGAGGGAGGTCACCGCCGGTGTCGAGGCTTTCGGTGGCGCTGAAGGTGGGGCTGAGAACGGCGGTGGCACAATCACCGGAAATGGTTTTGGGATTTTCGAAGAGAGAAGCAGTGAGAGAGAAAACCAGATCTGAGAGTTAAATAGACTTTTAGCGACAGAATAACTCCGTCGCTAAACGTCCGTCGGTAAAGGTTTATTTTTACCGACGGAATAATCCGTCGCTTAAATAATATTTTACGACGGAATTTTACTGACGGAGGTTTCCGTCGGTAAAACTCCATTTAGCAACGGAATCTATTCCGTTGCTAAAAATCCGTCGCAAAAAACGTCTTTTCTTGTGGTGATGGCTATGGGCATAAGTACGGTAACAACGGCCCGTGAGCATAAGTGTTGTTATGTCAACGGTACACATGGACCCGTGGGCACAAAATTTGTTATGCCAACGGTAACAAAGGTTCATGGGCACAAGTTTTGTTATGCCAATGGTTATTGGTAAACCATTGGCTTATTAATATTACATGTATTTGGGTTCGATTTATAGCTAATAGACTTCCAAAGTCATAATCCAAAATTTTAAGATTTTTAATTTTTCTTAAAAGCAAATATTAGTTGTCACAAACAAATTGGCTAAAATTATCACTTTAATCTTTGAAATAATAACTGCCCATTTTAACGTCTTAAATATCGACCACTACTATACAACAACAACCACCTCAGAAATTGCAGTCACCCTGGTCACAATCACCACCAAACCACCTCCACTGCCCACCGACAGTAATCCCTACTACAACCACAACCAATACACACCACCTCCACTAGGCAGATGCCCACTACCCACCGATTGCCCAACCATGAGCTTTGTCAACTAATCACCAATTAATGACGGTGGTGATAGGCTCGACTACCGCAACTGTGATGGTAGTAGATCAATTTATTATGGTAAATCCAACTGTGGCAGTAGAAACCCAACCACTTCTACTATTCTGAGAGTTATCTCATCTAGGGATGGCAATGGGGCAGGTTGGATGCGGATCTCATAAAATCCGTACCCGCCCTGGTAGTACTAGGATCTCGCCCCGCCCCACTACCGGGTCAAAAAAATATAATACCTAACCGATCCTAAGTTAGTTTAGAAAAACCGTCCCCGCCTCGATCCGTCCCGCCCTGCCCTTGGTGTTGATCCCAGTACTGTTTATACTTTGGCATTTCTTGCCCCTATCTTCTTCTAGTTGTTCTCTATTGTACAGCATATACATTTTCACCGGTAAAAGAATTCCATTGCAACCTAACCTACCAGGAGCAAAAGCTCTAAAGCAACATCAGGAACAATGCAAGCAGAAAAGACAAAAAACTATCCTTGTAAAATGCAATAGGGTATTTGTCAAAAGAAAAAAAAAATGCAATCAATGGTTTCCTATCATACAGCAAAATCTCAAAACTACAAGAAGCTCCGGCCAAGATTCCATGTCCTTGCACAGAGCTGACTCCTTCGGCCCCATAAATACACATGTACCTAGCATTCCTTAAGCTGTAAAAGCCATAGCCGATGCCAATCTACAAAGCTCTGCAAGCCGAAGGGAAATCAAACCATTCCTTAAGCTTGTTTGTTTTGACGAAAGGAGGCAACTATCTTGCATTCACCCCGATCCCATGGTGAACATACACTATGTTGCAGACGGTGGTCGCGGAGGCAAAGGCAGAAGCCGACGGTACGGGGAAGAGGAAGAAGAGAAAGAGTCAAGGAGGTGGGGCGGCAGGTCGGTAGAGATGAGAGAAGAGAAGATTAGATTAGAAATTTTTAGGGTTTGTGACTAAATATATATTTAAGGATGGACGGCTAAGATTCGCTAGTGCATAGGAGAAGTATAACGGGGACGGGTATGGGTCGGATACCGGGGCGGGTTGGACATAATACCATACACGCCCCTAACCCGCTGCAGATTTAAAAAAAAATCCCATACCCGCCCCTTAACCCGGTCAAAGTTAAAATAACCCGTTCCTAACGGGGCGGGACGGGACGGAGATCCGCCGAGTGCGGATCTAATTGCCATCCCTAATCTCATCCCTCAATCTGCTTTCTTTCCTTTTCACACATATTGCACTGCACTTATTTCTTCTGTGATGGTGGCCAGCTGGTCTCCAATTTCAAATAATTAGGCCGTGCATAAAAGTTGATGGTGGTGATCAGGTGGTTGGGGGGGGGGGAGGGGTAGACGGGTATTTGCTTGTGTCTCTCTTTGTGTGTATGTGTGTGTGTGTTGGTGGATGATGAGTAGGGGGTGGTAGGGACGTGTGGGGTTGATCGATCAGTGGTTTAAGGGTGGGTAGGGAATTGTGCGGTGGTGGAAAGGTCGTAAGGAAGGGGGCGGGGGGCAAGCATGATGGTAGGGGGTAAGGGTTGGGAGGTGGGTGATGACGAAAATGCCAACAGTACACAAGGACCCGTTGATACAAGTGTTATTATGCGAATTGTTGACTTATATTCAAGATAATTGGTTAGGGTCAAAGCCCACGGCTCATAATCGTGGAGATTTGAGTAAAAATTGGCGGGGTCAAAGCCCACGGCTCACAATCGTGGAGATTGGCATAAAAATTGGCGAGTTATGAAAACTTATCAGAAAAAAATTAGCGGGTAAAAATTGGCGGGTTAATTAGGCGGGCATGAAAATTTATCAGAAAAAAATTAGCGGGCATAAAAATTAGGATGTACGTAATTAGTATGAAAAACACAAATTTGTTCCGATAACCACACCCTCTCTCTCTCTCTCTCTCTCATATCACACAAACACGACGTAGCCCCTCTGTCACACGCCGCCATCTCTGCCGATGCTTTTCTAGCTGCCGTTGCTGTTGCCGCTTCTCTGCCCGCTGCCACTGCTCTCCTCCGCTGCCGCGCTGTAGTCCACCGCTCTCACTCTCTCTCTCTCTCCGGCGCTGCCACAAGTAAAATTTATTTCGACCAATTCTTTGCCCTACGAATGTAACCATGTTATCGCACCCCTCAGCCGCGGCCATCACATCCTTGCTCTGCCACATCCATCCCGCCACACAGATTATTCGGATCTACTCCCTCAATTTTAATTTACACCCCCTGGCCCCCATCCCAGTTTTAATTCCACTCGTTTTTGGCAATTCGGGTTTGTTTGTGGAGGTGGGTTCGGATGGGGGTGTTGGTGGCAATTCTGGGTTGTTTGTAGGCACATAAAAGCTTTAAGTTTGCCACATAGGTTTGGTCATACTGTTGTTGTATCTCGTTTATAATCTCTAGGGTTGGATTTAGGGTAGCTCTAGGGTGTTTCTAAATCCCTGTATAACTTTGAATAGAGCAGTGTTGTTGCCTCTTATTTTTGGTCTATGACATAAAGGTCATAACGATGACCTCAGAACGAATCCTTATTATTTCAGGACTTGAACCAAACACTTGGTGTGCAAACCTCATGTTCTACAATACACTTGGTCATGTCAATGCAATAAGCTAATAAATCCAAGCAATATTACACATGGCAACACTTCAAAAGTCCTATCAAGTAACACAAATCCAACCACGTACCTCCGAGAAAATGATGACACCGTCAGCATCCAAATTGCAAATGAAGGGAGTGTGAAAAGATTACTAAGAAAACATTCAAACCAATAGCTTGCCAGACTTTTCTCATAGGGTAAACCTTCTAAAGCCACCGCCATAAGCTAGGGCACCAAATCATATGTCTTACTGAAGCCTGAAGCTAAGTTATATCCGATAGAAGAAAATTTCTGGGTGCTGCATCTTCTCTCCATACCGCCACTCAAAATGGCACAAAACTTGCCCCTTCATGACTACTTTAAAAATGAAGGAAGATAAGATACCTAAAACATGTCGGGCATTTTGACAAATTCAAGGATCATGCGCACTGCTCCTTCCTTCACCCAAAGTCGATGCATCCTCACCACAAAAGGTTGCAAGATACTTGGTCAGAAACTTGAAAGACTCTTTAGGTGAGCTGGAATTTTAAAGGCATACAAACATGATCATTAACAGAATCAAGAAGCGAAACACAAAAATAACAACATGACGACTGCACCTTTCGTTTTCCTTCAGAACATTTGAGATACTTAAAAAGAGTTCTCTTTGATCCAGGGTCCTGGACCCCAATATTCCATTTATTCAAGAAATACCGTTATACCACTTACAATCTTACATGATTATACAATCTTGACATGAAAAGGCAAGAAAAATGTGATTTTTTGAATGATTCTGGCTTTTAAGGGAGAGGAGTAGGAGATGTTGATAAAATGTGGAAACTGATTGGTAACCGTAAGTAGTGGATTATGGGGTAGTAGGTTAAAGTCATTTTACATCTATGTCCTTACCTAACTACAACCTTAAGTTTAAATGATGGGCGATTATGTAAAGAACGAAACTGTGGACAGATGTCAGTGCCTTAGTGACTTTCAATGTAATACCAAAAAAAGTGTTACATTAAATCAAATTTTGGCTCAATAAGTAGTATAGATAGATGTGTATGTAGGTGTACGTGCTTGTATGTGTCGAATTGATGGAGAGTTGGGTTATTTCGTGCCTGTTTGATCTATTATTTTGATCGAGTGTGTGAATTTGGGTTTTCTTACGGGGAATTAATTCGTGCTTCCTCACCACTCCATGTATGTTCGCTGGCTCGGACGTGGTAGAATACTTCCCTAGTATTTTGTATGTCGAAGACATCAGGCCCTGCCATCCAAGTAGAGATAAACCCACATCCTTGACAACAAATCTGCAGCGTACACTGATACGTGCATATATGACATTAATCATAACTAGGTTAGAAATCCAATCCCAATCTCAAAACCACGCACGCTCTTTGTCCATATGCGAATACAACATCCAACTTAATTCTTCATGTTTTGATAGGTGCATATATTACATCAGTTCTAACTAGGTTATAAATTGCATGAAGGAAGATACCATGGACAAAGAATGGTTAAACCTCTCAAGGGCGTCTTCGGCGTACTACCAAGGCGTTAATAGTTTTCTTGATTTTGCATTTGATAAAGTGGGTACAACTTCAGGAGAGATTTTGTGTCCTTGTACGAGATGTGTCAACTGCTTATTTCAAGATTGGGATACAGTGGAGGAACATTTGGTTAGGATGGGCTTTGCAAGCCACTATTGGGTATGGACTGAACATGGCAAGGTTGAAGGTGATGCTAATCTGGTACCAGACGATGATGCTGGTAACGAGGATACCACGATCGAAGTCGATGCCGAAGTAAATTTAATGCCGGAACTGGTAAATGACGTCTTCATAAATCAATTTCAAGACGTTCCATGCACCAAAGTTGCAAAATTTGAGATGTACATGAATGAAGCAAACCAGCAACTATATCCAGGATGCAAGTCTGAGACTAAGTTGTCTTTCATCGTTTGGCTTTTTAATTTGAAGTGTATTAGTAAGTGGAGTGACAAGTCGTTTGACAAGTTGATAGCCAAGTTGAAAGTGATACTTTCTGTCGGTGAGAAATTGCCAAATAACTTCTACGAAACAAATAAGATGATTGGTGACTTATGATTTAGTTATCAAAAGATTGATGCTTGTCCAAACGATTGCATGTTGTATTGGAAGGAGAACGACAAGAAAATCTCTTGTTCAATCTGTAAGGTAGCAAGGTGGAAGACGGTTCAATGTAAGCCGGTAGATGAGGATGTAGTCGAATCTTCAAAGTCAAAAATTCAGAGAGTTGCTTCTAAACAGTTGCGGCAATTCGCATTAATTCAAAGTTTTCAAAGGATCTATATGTCCCCCGCTACAGCAGTAGACATGACATGGCATGGCGCCAAATGCCAGAAAGATGGCGTCTATCGCCATCCGGCTGACTCTCTGGCGTGGAAACACTTTGATGAAATGCATCCAACATTCACCTCCGATCCTCACAATGTTAGACTTGGCTTGTCAACTGATGGTATGGATCCTTACACCCATGGATTGAGTCATAGTATATGGCCGGTGAATGTGGTAGTGTACAACATACCCCCGAGATTGTGTATGAAACAATCTTATTTCATTATGCCATTGTTGATACCTAGACACACTTCCTCTCGTAATGACATTGACGTTTATCGAAGGCCATTAATTGAAGAGCTCAGGGTCTTGTTTGTCTGGGTTGAAACGTATGATGCTGCGACAAAGACTACATTTAAAATGCGTGCAGCTGTTTTGTGGACCATAAGTGACTTTCTAGCTTTTGACTTGGTATTTGGATGGAGCACCAAAGGTAAGTTAGCGTGTCCAACTTGCCTAGGAAGTACATGCTCAGAACGGATACGTGGTAAGCAATGTTACATGAGACATCGTTGTTTTCTGGAGTTGGATCACAAATTTAAGCGTGATAAACGAAGTTTCAATGGAGAATGTGAGTTTAGGGAAGCTCCTGTGGTGCCTTCTGGGTTTGATATAGCTGAAATGGTAAGTAATATTAATGTCACTTTTGGAAAGAAAAGTAAACACACTATTCCCAAAGCTGCTACACATAATTGGAGGAAAAGAAGTATTTTCTTTGAATTGTCGTATTAGAAGATGCTTCTCCATCGCCACAATTTGGACGTAATACACATCGAGAAATATATTTGTGATAGCCTTATTGGAACTCTATTGGGTCTAAAGGGGAAGACAAATGATAACTTAAATTCTCGTCTTGACTTTCAAGATCGGGATATTAGATCAGAATTGCAACCAAGGCATGTTGGTACATCTCGTGAGTAGTACGAATTGTCTGCTGCATGCTTTACAATGTCAAAGGACGAGAAAACAAAGGTTCTTGAAGTGTCGAAGAATGTTAAGGTTCCGGATGGATATTCGTCAAATATCTTTAGATGCGTGAATGTTAAAGAGCGTAAGATTTCAAGGTTGAAAAGTCACGACTGTCACATATTGATGCAACAAGTTCTTCTGATAACAATTAGAGGGTCACTATCTCCCTATGTTTGCTATGCTGTGATTGATCTGTGTCATTTTCTTAAAGATTTATGGTCAACTAATTATCGAGTCGAAGACTTTGAGCAGTTGAACAAGAAGATAGCAGAAATCTTATGTCGCCTTAAAATGATATTCCCTCCATTGTTCTTTGATATAATGGTGCATTTGCCTATTCACTTAGCTGAAGAAGTTAGGATTGCTGGTCCAGTTAAATATTGTCAAATGTTTCCTTTTGAAAGGTTTGAATTTTCATGTTATAAAGTACTTTTACTAGTAATATTGCAAATACGTATGCGGTGATGTGTTTTTATGCGATGTACACATGTATATGTATAAGATTAAAGGGTACATTAGATGGGTACATTAGATGTTGAAGTCATCCTGAAGGGTCGATTGCAAAAGGCTATATTGCAGAACAATGCCTTACATTTTGCTCAAGGTACCTAGGAGATGTGGATGCTTCTTGGAACCGAGTTGGGAGGAATGATGATGGATACATTCAATAGAGGTCAAACTTATCCATATTTAAACAAAGGGGTCACTTTTTAGGAAATCCTTTGCACGTTCCTCTTGATTCCAACGACAAAGAGATGGCTCATCAGTATATGTTATCCAACTGTGATGAGGTTGAGAGGTTGAGAAGTACCTTAAGTAAGAATAAAGAATACATTTTTTCATCTATGTTTCACATTCGTTCATATCAGCATGCGGTTTTTTATGTGTGCGTGAATGCAGGATTTGGAGGGATACCTACGAATTAAGGATGATAAAGCATAAAAGAACGTTGCAATGGGATCTTGATACAACAAAAAAGAAAGAATTTTCATCGTGGTTTCGTGATTACGTAAGGCGTTTAGATATATATTAATAACTAGATGCGAATATATAGACATACATATAATGTGTGTGTGTGACATGCACACACACACACACACACACACAACTATATGCATATAACCTACACGCACATGCTTCAGGATTTCCATAATTGAACTTCCTCTTAATCGCAGATTAAATCCGTGAAAGATGAGGCCTCTAAAGAAATAAAAGCTCTTGCACGTGGTCCAAACGATATATGCAAGAAATGCAAGGGATACTTAGTAAATGGGTACCGCTTTCACATAGAGAGCCTTGAAAAGAGTCGTAAGATGCAAAACAACGGCGTATTTGTGATTGCAATGACCCGGGGATATTCGTCATCCAAAGCTACGAACCCTACAGATCATCTTTTGGAATACTTTGGTGTTCTGGAAGACATAATAGAGCTGGATTATTATGAAGTTGGCAAGGCGGTGTTGTTCAAGTGTAAATGGTATGACGTGAAATCACGCGACAAGGGGATTAAAACTGATTGCTATGGGTATACTCTTTTGAACCAAAGAAGGTTTACTTTTCAAATGGATCCATTTTTATTGCCCTCTCAAGTGGAACAAGTATTCTACATTGATGATCCAAGGGATAATGGTTGGTGTGTTTTAATAAGAACAAAGCCATGAGATTTGTGTGTAAATGTCAAAGCCGAGCCTGACAACGAGGATGGGTTGCCACTCATGAACTCAAGTTCATTTGCACAACCTATAGAGATAGATACAAACAACATTACCTGGGGTATAAATGATTTCGAGGGAGAGTTTGTTGATACAAGGGAAAGGCCAAATAGAAGGCCAAGGGGACAGTCTAGCTGTTTAATGAGCAAGGGAATAGCTGATACTTTCATTAATGACAGGGAGGAGGAAGGAGAGTGGGAGGAAGATGTTGAAAAGGAAGAGGAAGAGGGAGTGTAAGAGGAAGACGAAGATCAAGACGAGGTTGCATATGAGGACGACGACTCTTGGGACAGTGAATAAGTGTTTCATAATAAGTGTTTTTTGTTTAAGCTTTCATTTTTCTTAGATTCATGGCCTAATCCCAAAACTGTACTCTCAAGTTTGCCCAAAGTACAGCTTTAGTACCCAAGTTTGAAGGTGTGCCAAATAAGTACCCAACTTTTAAAAAGCGTATCAAATCAGTACCTCACCCGACGGAGGATGGATGTCGTTAGAAAGTTAGAAGGGTATGACTGTCATTATAAAAAAAGGACATAAAACATGTCCACGTGGCCACGTGATCCGTCCTTTTTTATGTTTTCAGTGCATTTTTATTATTGAATCAATTTCTTCTTCTTCCCGCCCTCTCTCTCTCTGGCCTATCTTCTTCTTCCCAATGCTTTCACTCACTCTCTAACCTATCTTCTTCTTCCCAATGCTTTCAAATTGAACCGAAAAGCTGAAAATCCAGATGAGATTTTTCAAATGAATTTTTTTTTCATTTGACAAAACTAAAAAGATGATACTTAACATCTTCTATCAAACCTCTTCCCATCTCTAGTGAAATTCAAGGTGCTTTTTTTTTAAATATTTGCAACTAGTGTTCAATTGCCAAAATATTCCAGCCATCCTTTTTTCTTATTACATCTGTCATGTCTCTCTCCTTCCTGCGATATCTTCTATCTTCCTTCACCACCACTGTACCACCACAATTACCAACGACCCAACACCACTTCTATAATCTTCGCTGCCCAAACAATATAATCGCCACCACTGTGGCATTGCGGACGAACCCTAGGTAAGTCGGACCTATAAAACAATCAAACAAGAAATTTAATTAGATGGATAGAGTAAGTCGGATATGGGGAAAATGCGTGCAAGAAAGCAGTGAAAGGGAAATTAGGGCTTACGGTTTAATTTGATTCGAGCTTTGATTACTTTGTTGGGATTCTGGTGTGGTTGGCAGAGCGAGGGATATGAGCGTGAAGAACACGAGGAAAGGGAAGCAGATGGAAGTTTTTGCCACTGTACTTGTAAGGAGCTAGGGTGTGAAGAACACGAGGAAAATGAACCATATGGAGGTTTTCGCCATTGTGGAACCTGTAAGGAGCTAGGGTTTGTTGGTGGTTCTTGGAAGGTCTGAGGTGAAGGCCGGCCTATAGAGAGAAGCGGTGGTGTTGCAGAGTGTGAGTGTGTGTTGCAGAGTGTGTGTGTGTGAGAGAGAGAGAGTTTTTGTTTTTTGTGATTAAATTAAGAAAAGAAAAATCAAACGGTGACGTTGCCACGTGTCCTTAAGAAATTGTGAAAATGAAGGCCCACGTGGATAGGCTTATGTCAATTTTTTTAAAATGACAGTCCTACCTCTCTGACTTTCTAACGGCATCCGTCGTCAGTCAGCTTAGGTACTGATTTGGTACGCTTTTTTAAAGTTGGGTACTTCTTTGGCACATCTTTAAACTTTGGTACTAAAACTGTACTTGAGGTAAACTTGAGGGTACAGTTTTTGGATTATGCCTAGATTCATTATTGAATTCTTAAAAGGAACGAGACACATTGAAAGGGCATTTCTTCTTTGATTCATATTTCTCAAATACTGGGTGTTAGTCCATATCTAGTTGAACTCTCTTATCTGTATGTGTTGCAAGTCTTTGGTGTAGGAAATGATGTGGCAATCATGAATTATGGCAATCATGAATTCTGGACTTGTACATAGATTTTTGTACAATTTTGACAAAGATTAATGGAGTAGTTGGGAAGTCACTCCTTTTAATTTGTGGTCTTAGTAGTGGTAGAGGTTACTTTAATTATACAATAGCAGTTTAAAAGCTTTGTAGTTTTCCAGATTCTACTCTAACAAGTATCACTTATTGCCTGTTTTAATGTTTGTCAAATATGTAGAGACTAGTTTCAGATGGCTGGACGGCAACGTCGACTATTAGAGGAAGAGGTTGAGGCACCACGAACTGAAGACCAGTTTTCACAGGCTCTAGAGGACGATGGTTCACAATTTGAGGGTTCAAAGGCGAAGACTGAGGGTTCTAGCATGCCATGTTATAATATTACTTTATACTTTAGAAATGAAACTTGATTATTGTGAGCTTACTTGGTCCAAAATTCGATAAAATCGATTATTTAACATGTGTTACAACTCGTAGTTTATGTCTACGTCAAATATTATTTTTAGCTCCAAAGAAGGCATGGGGACCCATGATCTGCGCAAGTGTTTGAGCTAGGGAGACACAGAAGTATGTGGGGTACAATAACTATGGGAAAATGTATACCGGTGCTGAAGGAGAGATGACCTCATGGCTTGGAACCCTGGCTTGCAAGTCCAATATCTTCCCAATTTATACAACGAGTTTTAGAGATTTCACGCAAGATGATCTGGACGTTGCATGGGCTGAAATTACGATATAACTGACTCTAGATTGTATACTTACTCCTTTCATGTTGTTGTTAAGTACCTATCAACTTTTCCACTTTTAGATTGTAATTCAATGCACTTGCTAATGTTTCAACTACTGGAATTGATGGAATTCGTGTATTTCATGTTGATGTTTGAATTGTGCTTGCAGAAACGATACACTACAGACCATCCGATGGCAAAAAAATGATATATTTGAGAGGCTTGACAGCATATGGAGATGCTGGAAGTATGAAATAAAGCAGAAGTACTTCGTGGAGGGCGATCGAGCAAAATCTCTGCATAATTTGAAAGATCCGAGTGTGGACAATAGCCAGTGGGAGATATTAGTTAACCTTTGGTTAACTGATGAAGCAAAGGTAAATGATCGTTTGCATGATACATTTAGTGACGTTTATGCTTCGTGTACTAACGTGAAAATAAAAACCAGAAAGAGTCGACAACAAACTCAAACAATCTAAAAGTAAACTTGATAGGGCATACGTTAGGCTCAAAGTCTATGCTAAGGAAGCAGCAAGAACTAGTAAAAACTTTTTTAATACGTGACAAATGTATGTCATGTGTATCTGTGGATCAATGACATGTACATACTTGTTATTGTTTATTACTTGGTAGTACGTGAAAGATGGAAATGTTCGTTCTCGAATGGAGATGTACATAGTCTCATGCACTCACAAGGACGAGACTATCCTAGAGTCTGCAAAAGGAAAGCTAGTAAGTTTTATACAACATCTTTTTGTTGTCTAAAGATACTTGTTCTGTCAAGTTTGTTATGCCACTGTTCATCAACTAGTTATATTTCAGCATTAAATGTGTTATCAAATGGTATTTGTAAGGGAAACAATGCTATATATCACGTGCTCTTAGGGCATAAATTCCCATCTCAGAGAAGTCTTCCTCAGGGTATTCTACACGAAATCCTAGCCTAAACTGGCCCTTAAAGTCCTTGAAAGTCGTACTTTAAGTATGCCTTGATTCCTAGAGTAGAAACATCTGTAATCAGACTTCTTCCTCGACTCCCTTTTAGCTATTATGATTTTTCAAGGTAATATGCTTTCTTTTTGCATTATAATAACTACTTAAGAAAGGCATTACTTTTTGCTTTCGCCCACTGGTTGATGCAATATGATCGAATCTAAGGATTAAAATGAGTTTTGGGTTCGAATATGCTAGATATAATTTGTGATCCGAGATATTTAGTTTAGATCTGTAGATTTCAGGCTTTGACTTTATGGAATGCGCTCAAGTAATCTAATCAATCCTTATTCCAACTACTTGGAGTCAGCAACATGAATCTTGTTATGTCAATCAGCTCCATAGTTTCTTAGGATTTATACCATCAATGATCTTACCAAGTCTGTTGCTGGCTGTTAGCTACCCAATCCTCTGACTGGCTGCATATAAGATTCAGCTTTAAGCATGTCACAGGGCAGATTTAAACGGGTTGGGGTGCATTTTATTGAGAAATCTTGTAAGGTTTTGGTAAATGTTATATTTATATATGCAGCTGTTTTCCTTTAGCTGCTTGTAAGTAACCACTACCAGCAGAAATGCTATGATTTCTATGGCCTATGCAGAGTTTGCAACCTTCTCTGCCTACATCTATATAGAGTTGGTGTTGATACATCTAAATGCAGGTAAAGTTTCAGTTAAATTCAGATGTGAACTGATTCCCGTCTACATTAAAATTAGGGCAATCTACTTGGGGTTTTTGACATGTAAATGTATTCATACAGTTCAAGTTTTGCTCTTATACTTGCATCAGTCTTTGTTGTTTAGTATTTGTTTATTTCCTGGGTAGTTAACCTTTTATAGTTACCATACGATCTGGGCTCGGCTTAGTTTGATCTTAGATATATGAACTCAGTTTAAAAATTATTGTTAGCTAGTTAATTATAAGTTTTGTTGTTATATATAGTCATTGATTTCCATTTTCGTTTCTGGTGAAATTGGTAATTTTCTCACGGATTTTTGTCTCTTAGGCCGAGATGAAAGAGAAACAAGAAGCTGCTGCAACGTCAACATATGAGCCCAATATGCTAGCTACTAGCCGCGATGACAAGCTTTCATGGACCTGTGGTAAAGATGGTCATGGTAGAGTTCGTTGCATGAGCTTGGGGGCCAATATTACAAACACATTTGGCAGAAGTCAAATGATTACTGCTGAGCCTGTACCAGACTTAATGGAAGAGCTCGTCTTGCTGAGAGAGAAAGTGGCTGAAGTTGATGTAGTGAAGTGTCAATTAGACGAATTGAACACAATGAAGTCTGAATTAGAAGAGTTTAAGAGCATGAAGTCTCAATTGGAAGAATTCAACAAAATTATAAGTCTATGATGGACGAGTTCAAGGCGAATTTTATGCAAACCCAAAGTCAAGTTCAAAGGCTTTTAAGTACTCAGGTACGTTCAATTCTTGTAATTTGAATCAATTGCACCGGAGGAGTTTCATTGGTGTCAAACTTTCAATCTATTGGCAAATGAAGACTTCAGAATTGGGGAGTTTAATGCATTTATATTACTTAGATTTGAGAGCTGGACCAGTGACAAACTGAGCCAATGGGCTGCTATACTCAAAAGGTATGGCACTATTTGATGAGTGAGATGATGCTCTTTGCTATGAGGTTATTTGACTTGTGACATGGAGAGGTAGAGAGAGGAGTTGTTATTTGATTAGTTATTTGATAAGTGAGATGTTACTCTTCGCCTATTATTTTTTCGCTTATGTTGTTCTTTTTGTCTATGAAAAAGATGGTATACATTCTTTTTTTGTATCACTTGAGTAATAAGTAATTAGCGTGTCCCGTTTGTAGGATGGTTGTGATGGCGAGGAGCAAGAAGCAAACAATGCGAACAAGGACGAGTTCCCTTGAGTTGTTTGTGGTTCGTACTTGAGTGTGGTTAGTCTTTATGCTTCACTAGTGTTAGATTGTTTTGTGGACATCAAGATTTTATAGAGTAAAACATAAAAAAATTTAGAATCTTCGTTAGGGTGATGATGGTGTAACCTTTTATGATGGTATTGTAAATAAGTGGTCAGATTGATGTCTTTTCTATGTAATCGTGTGTTTGAGGATTAAAATATTCTTATGGTTTGATGACGTTTATTACGTGTACCATTGTGAAATGATTTAGATGCAATAACTAGTACAATAAATATGTATAATTCATAAAAAACATAGGTAAAGAGGGAAAACTTCATACGGTATATCCGTCGCCAGAAGTCTTAAACACCGTTGGCAAAGATGGGAAAAGCCGGCAGTATATTTGTCGCCAAAAGTCTTAAGAACTGTAGGCACAAATAGAAAAGGCTACGGAAATTCTGTAGGTAAAAGTCAAAAAAACCGTCGTCATATGTTTAAAAGGCCTACGGTATATCTGTAGGTAAAAGTCATAAAATTATAGGCACAGAGGGGAAAAGGCCATCAGTATATCCGTAGGAAAAAGTCTTGAAAATCATAGGCACAGAGAGAGAAGAGCCTACGTTGCATCCATAGGCAAAAGTTCTTAAAATCGTAGGCACAGAAATAAAAAAACCTATGGTATATCCATATGCAGAAGTCTTAAAAACCGTTCGCATTAGAGACTTATGCCAAATTCAGCATAAGTATGTCTCTATGGAACGGCCGTTGGCTTCTGTCTTTACTTCCATAGGCATATGTCTATGCCATCGGAAGAAGCACCCACGGTATACTACCGTAGGCATAAGCTATGCCTACGGTACTTTCTACTTATTCCAACACTTTAGTACCGTATGCATAGATCTTTTCTCTTGTAGTGATATTTTCTCTAGTTTGAGGTTTAATTTTCTTAGAGTTAGCAATTATGTAATTTTGTCAATTGATCCCCTTTCATATTCTTGTCCACTATACAAAAGCGTATTTATTAATTTCCCAGTTCACAGTTCCATGCGTTTTTACTAGGAAGAAGTTCATTAACTCTTATTACGTACTAGCTAAAACTCCGTACTACACACATGGGTATAATCATGTGTTCTAACCTTTAACCAAATTACATTGTAAAGCAATTATGCACAAAAGTAGTCAAAGTATGCAAATGTATAACTAAAGTATATACACTAGCCAGCTAGTTAATATGAACAAAAAGTGTTGAAGAAATCCTTGATCGTCTTCATTTTTCATTAGGTAACTTTCGAAATATACATGTCAATGCATGTGCAACATCTTCTTCTAGAAAATAGGTCTAATTAGTAGATGTCTTATATAAATGCTAGTCATGTATAAAATTTTTAATAATTTTATGTCCATTCACACTTTGTGCTTATTGCCATGAAACCTTTTCCATTCATGCAACTATTATTCCTCCCAATTTAACCTTAGCATTCATGCTACATGCATAGGATATGCTTTTTCATATGCATTTGTTGGTGCGTAGATTATGAACAAATACATCTAGTCCTTGCACAAATCCACGTACTGTTATAACATATCATCTCAATAATCCTACAATCACTATGATACAAACACAATAGACAATAGTGAAGCCAAAATGCAAAAGATCTGTAAATATAAAATGTTGCTTCAAGTTTCTCAATTGGTATGCTGGACACTGTTAATGTACTTGGCTTGTTTATTTGAGAGAATTAGTTGCTTACTATCAATTGAATCAGATATCAAAATGTGCAGTTTGTATCTCTGTTAAGAACCCAAAATTTTTTTTGATTACTTGTTAGTATATTAAGACACGTACAGCTAATGCCCATTATTTGATACATATATGTGTATAGTTGATATTTCAGCTTCGGTGCAAATAAAGCATATCACCTTACCATGCTGGTACTTCACCTTATTCCGCCATGTTACACATGATTTGTATCAAATATGTCAATATATTCAATACACGTTGTGGCGCACCATCTAAAATTTTTCCTTAGACCAGCGAAGGTCTAAAAACTCAGAGTCACCATCTCATTTTATGAAATAAAGGAAAAAAACCTTTAGAGACTTTAAAATGCCGAACTAGGCTTCTAATCTACCAAGATCAGAGATGATTGGTTTGGGGAACAAGTTATACAATGGGAAGGTGTTAGGTATAGTACCCCGTACTTTTCAGAGATGTCTGAAATTATTATTGTTTGTCAAAAAAAAAAAAAGGGCGATAATTTTGGCGATAATCAAGAATGGTATAGTATGACAGGTTGAAATGATTTTAGGGGTCAAAATATAATTATGTGAAGTTTTGGGATTTGTTTGTAATTATGGAAAGTTGTGGGGCAATTTTGTAATTTTGAAAAGTGGGTGATGAGTGCCAGCCATGTGTTAAATTCTTAGGAATTTTTTT
This sequence comes from Escallonia rubra, assembly GCA_033065855.1. NCBI lineage: Eukaryota > Viridiplantae > Streptophyta > Magnoliopsida > Escalloniales > Escalloniaceae > Escallonia > Escallonia rubra. The sequence continues at coordinate 15,989 of JAVXUO010001708.1, read as the reverse complement.
GTGAAATGTTGCCACCTCCTCCTAAAGTGGTGAGTAATCCAAAAAAAAAAAAAATTTAAAGGAGAAGAAAATAAATAAGAAGAAAAAAACAGTGGAGCTTTGCAGAGGAGGAAGAGGGGGGAGAGGAAATTGATGGAACTTTGAATGTAAATTCTTCTCTTGAGTGTGTTTTTTTAATGTGTTTGAGGGTGTAACAGTGTGTTTGCATGTGTGTGTGTTCTCGCGCGTGCATACGTGGTGAAGGGGAGGGGGAAGCAGCTATGGCAATTGCTTGTATGTGTGGGTGTGTCATGGCGTATTGTGTGTGTGGGTTGGTGTGTAGGTAGAGATGTGTGTGGGTGTTACAGTGTCTATGTTTTAGTGTGTGCAGTTGGTGTATATAACATGTGTGCGTGTGTATTGCCGAGAGAGAGAGAGAGAGAGAGAGAGTGTGTGTGTGTGTGTGTGTATGTGTGTGACTGTGTGGGTGTGTTAGTGTATGTATGTGTTGTAAGTGTGTGAATTAGTATGTGTGTGTGTGTGTGTGCGTGTGTGCGTGTAGGGGTGTGACTTGGGCGGGCTGGACGGGCTCAAGGGTTAGACCATGCCCAGTCCACTCTTCAAAGGTCGTGCCCATGTCAAGCCCAGCCCATCTACGGACTTAATAATATCTGTCCATGCCGAGCCTATAAAAATTTTGGTGGACACAGGCTGGACACGGGGAGCCCACATGTTGTCCATGGTTTCGAATTACGTTTTTATAATGATTTCGAATCATATCATTGATCATCCAACTCTACAATTTAGTCATAATAATGGAAAAAAGTACATTAAAGTCTCATAATGAACTTAAATATAAGCATGGAAATAAATATTTGGGACAAAATAATGGAAAAAGACTATATATATATATAGTTAGACGGGCTGATTTTTCCATGGGTTAGACGAGCTTGTCGAAACCTTTGCCCATGTCCAGTACATATTTTTTATAGGCCCAAAATTTTTAGCCCACATCCACCACGGTCACTATAAAAGTAAGTCCATTCCCATATTTTTTGTGGCCTGGCACGGGTTGCCCAATCCAAGTTGCACCTCTATGCACGCGCACACGTGTATGTATGTGTTAGGGTGTGTGCTTCAGAGAGGGAAAATGGGAGTGTGTGAGTGTGTGTTCAGTGCTTGAGGTGAGTGTGTGTATGTGTCTGTGTGTGTAACAGGTGGGTGGGTGGGTTTCTACCGGGGAGGGGGGGTGTCTATGTATAACTGTGAGTGTATAAGTGTGTGCACTGCGTGTGCACGCACGCGTGCGTGTGCACGCACGCGTGCGTGTGTGTTTGAGGACTGAAGTGTGTAAGTGTTGTGAAGGTGTACAGTTGACTAAAACGAGAAATTTGAGGGAAGGAGCAGAAAAATCGCTAATGACCATTAATTCCCAACAGTTTACTGTCTGAATTATTAAAATTATCAATGTAATTATTTTGGTAAAGGGCAAAAGAGTAACCCCATTATTTTTGTGAGACCTACTCTTAAAAAAATTATGGGATTTTTCCGTGTGAGCGAAGGACGCTAAATAATTGTATCGGCAAAAAGAAATTCTCGATTTATTTAGTATATACTACAAATCCGGTTAATGTGATCTGAAATTTTTTGGAGAACCTTATATTACTAAAATATTTCATTATCTGAAATTTCGTGGCATTTCGTTATTGATAGCTGTTTTTATCGAAACTGGCCTCTGAGCACTCTGTTTACATAGGTTACGCATTTTTTAGCAAAAATTCCGCGAAAGAGTTTTTAGTCCAACAATCGGGTTAGATTGATTAAAAAGAGGGGTTTTGAGTAAATTTTAGGTGTTCATTGGTGCATGAGTCGTCAGAGAATGTTTTGGTAATTTTACCTATGCCTGAGGGGTGTTAGGGTAATTTTTACACCCAGTGGTAAAGTTAGTGAAAACACATAATTAAGTAGCAAGGACCATAAGAAATAAGGGAACTGTGTTAAAATAGGTTCAAGAAAGATAATGATGTCGCGAATGCACTCTTAAGGGCTAGGTCAAATCCGGTTAAATGTACTAGTCGTAATACAAAGTTGTAAGCAGATAAGCAGGAAGGGGCATGGTAGGGCGTGCTTATGTACTATCATAATATCTCATAATTAAGATTTTGTTTGAATAGGTAATCCTACTCGTTGAAAGCCGAAAGTAAAGAATCTTTCGACTAAAAGTCAAACAAGTAAGGATAGTGCGGTTCAAATATGCTATTCATTGTTTTGTTTAGCATACCATGTCGATGATGTTTATGTTAAATGGATCATGATAACATATTTTATTTTACATGGGCAGCTCAAACTAGGGAAATGACGGCAACTACGCTCCGATAGCTATGTTGAACACCCGTTGATCTTGTGACCTGGTACTCTTTATTTGAGTTATGTTGTTGATGACTTGAGGTAGAATAATATTCCTTAGTCCGCCATGTGTGTGAAGCTTTGAAAAGTTGTTTAGGACTTACGATTGAGTTACTCCGTAAGTCCTTTCTTTTGATGAGAACCATCTCCTTTCAATCTATGCAAGACTGAGATGAACACCCCATGAAATATGGCATTGATATGAGGATGTTTGGTGAAATTGAGTCACCAGCCAAAGGAGCAAAAGCGCTAGACTCTCTCGTGTCTTATCAAATCGAGTATGCATTGTAATTGATCTTAACTGATTTTCCTGATTTTATTATCTTATGTTTCCCATTATTATTGTTTACTTTAGTGTTTTCTCTTACATTACATATGCATAGTCAATGAGACTGTCCTGTTCTTGTATATGTAGAAATGATGATGTTCTGTTGGGCTTGAAGCCGTCAGTCGGAACAAAGGTGATGTTTCAATATGATTGCAAACGTTGTTCTTTTAGCCTCCTAAATTTATTGCCTTCATTGAGAATTCTTAATTGATTGTCCGTCATTTCCTAGTGGATTGTGTGTTGTACACCACGTTTATCCTTATTAGGCGATTTGCGCTCATTCCTTATCCGCTGCCATACGTTGTGTACTTTAAGAAAAAATTGTTGTAAGGACATGATTGTGACGTCCATTAATGACATCTCACCCATGATGGCGCATGTTGTAATTACCTTTGCCTTCAATGCCATTACCTCAGCACCCGTCTACTTGAATCCCAATTTGTTAATTTCCTAATTTTTTAATTTACCTTAAAGAGGACTAATATCATCTTTGATGATTTTTGTTTCGAGTAAACACATGCCACAAATGCTGAATATGTGTGTATGTTGGTGTCTGTGCAAGTGAGTGTTTGTGTGTGCAGTTTTTGGGGGCTGTGTAAGTGCGGTTTTTGTGTTGGATGGTAATTTTTTGAGGACGTCAGGGTAGTTACTTGGTTCGGCGATGATAGTGGCAAAGTAAAAAACAGTGAAGATGGGAAGATGGAGATGTCACTGACAATGGATGTGGTCTCCGTGGGTGCGCGTGTATGTGCTTTTTTTTGTAGTGGTTCTTGCCTGAGGCGCCGATGACACTGTGTACGTGTGTAATTACTTGGTTCAGTTCAATGATGATGGCGGACGGGTGTCAAATAAGAACGCAGCATTGCCACTTCTTAAACTCTGAAATTACCACGTTGGTTATAACTGCTAGTTAGCATCACGGAGTTCTAACTTTAGGGTGATGTGATACATTTTGATTTCTACGTTTTGGATAAACGTGTGCATTTGTCAAAACTTAGTTGTTGTCTGAATTTCGCGCCTAAAGTCAAAGGTGTAAGTGACATTCCCAAATAAAAAACCTTGAACATATTTTTTCGTCTATGGGAATAACACATCTTAATGTTTTCAGTTGTAGGGAGTACGTCATTCGTTTTACTCCAATAAAAAAACTTCGCGCATATATTGCGATAAAGGCGGTTGAAAAGGGTAACTTTTGGCAACCTGGAATGAAATAAATAGCTCAAGGGCAGCTGCTTTAGTTCTTCATATCAGAATTTATCAAATGAAGCTTCTTCATAACGACTTAAGAGCTAACCTTTTAATTGCCATAAATTCGGTGTGTTAAAACCGTCTACAAACGAAAGCCAGCAGTCATTAAACAACAAAAACACAGGACAAAATATTTGTTTATTGCGTAACACTCGCCTTCATAAAACAAGATTTTGTAATAATATGGCGCCCATTTCTAGTGATGCCTTTCATCCACAAGCACCTTTCGGTTAGGAGGTGGCGTGCAAAAGCATTCCAGTTGCTCGTTACAATGAAATGGGTGGCCTTCACACTCCTTGGCACACTGAAATTCACACTCTTCCTGACCCGGAGTTTTGGCATCGACTCCTTTCATGCTTGAGAACAAAAGACCTGCAACACATTTTTTGGGTTAGTACAACACCTTGTTATATATGGTCACATAACAAAATTTTGGCTGCTACCCAAATTGTAAGAATCTTTCTCCAACCCTGTATATAGTGACAATTAATAGTACTAAATATTTCTAGTGGCTTTTTTGCTAACACTTTCTACGACAATTGTTAGCGTTACTGTATGAAAGCCACTAGAAACAATTAGCTACTATTGATTATCGCTATATGAGAGGTGCGAACAAAATTCATTCAACCTGGGTAGCAGTCAAAATTTTATCTATGGCCATGTGTGTGTGTGTGGGGGGGGGGGGGGAGAGAGAGAGAGAGAGAGAGAGAGAGAGAGAGAGAGAGAGAGATGAACCTATAGCAACGGTTATAAAGAGAGCAAATAAAGCTGTTTTGAGGTAAGCCTTCTCCATTTCTATTGCGACGTAGTGGCTTGAGGTTATTGGCAACAGCCTAACATGCCAAATTTATAGGAGTGAGAATAGTCACAGAGTTCTCTGTTGGATTTTAATGATCTTCCTCATATGGTCACAAAGTATGCCCATATTCAAATACACACTATCATGGTGTTCAAATAGGAAATAAAAGATTATCCGCGGACCACATCTAAACCTACAAGGAATGTCTATAATGACAGTTACAGGTATGTTTTGTAATAAAATAGTTTCCACAAATGGTTTGAATTTCCTTTTTTTTTTGGTAACTAGATGTACTCCACATTTGGTCCTTTTTGCTTAATTTGTATCCTAAAAGGCTCTTGGCCACGCCTTTTCCTTTTTGGGTAACCAGATGCACTAAACATGAAACTTTACGATGCGGTTTTGTAAGGATGGTTTTCAAACTTGTGAACCTAGGTTTTTGGACTTCTAGTGACGAAAATGGTCATTTTTACCTTTTCTGTTATGGTAATCAGTTATTTTCATTTACTCAATACATAAGTACATTAACATTTAATTGCACTTACTGCTTCGCCTTGCGAACGTCCGCGAGCCAGAGATGAGATGATGCGGTCTCATATAAAAGTTGACCAAAGTTCGAAGATATTGAAATTTTCTTGGGATTCTTTCTCCAACAATATTGTTTCCCTGTTATCTCATTCCAGAAAGAAATGGTGTCCCGTCTGATAATTTTCGAATTTGTAGAAATTAGGTGGCTAGTGGCCACGGAGAATTTGTTTACGACGTTACTCTTTCAAGCTATTTTTGGCGTCCGAACTGGCTTTTCTTTGTTGAGCACATGAATTCCCAACCATGACAGGTAAAATACTTTTTGATTGAACCAAGAAAAAAAGGTGGAAAATATTTTTTGAGTGAATAACAATTCAGAATACTAGATCTTTTCTTATGTCCAATGTAGATGATGTCTCATGGTAAATGATGATAAGTGTCTGGAACAAGCCCAAATTTAAACACTATATATTGAACAAAGAGAGATAGTTTCTTTGCGTGACATGTTATCGCATTACGTTTTTAATATGAAATAAAGATAATTTTTTTACTTGACACGTCATCGCATTATATTTTCAATGTGAAATATAATTATAACATTATAACTGTCGCTAAAGGTCTCAAATATTATCTTGGATGAGGTCCGTATTTCTTGATAATTTAATTTCAATATCAACAACTCTTATAGATTGAAAAACTAATTCTAAATATTCTGAAACTCTAACTAATTAATGAACTCACCTCTTAGGACTTAATTTTAACCATTGTATCCTTACTACCGGTCTCTAATATGAATATAAGAATTCAAATATATAAAAAATGAATTGAATTTATTTATATATATATATATATATATATATATATATATATGTTTTGGGGATGGGAAAAAAAAACTTGGATGAATTCTTGTTGTAATTGTGTAATATGAGAGCTTAGAATAGCAAAAAGATGAAAATTGATCAAGATTCCATGTTCGTTCAGTGGTCAGTGTGTGCGGGTGTGTGGTTGCCGTGTGTGTTCTTCAAGTTAGTTAATGGGTATGGATTTATACGGGAGTAATGATGTAAATTAAGTGGGTTTAGAGTGTTAATGTGTAGATTGCAATGTAATAAGGTGATTAATGTGTGTAAAAATGGGAGGTTCATGCGTGGGTGTGGGTGGTGTGCCTGGTATGTGACGGGCTGAAGGAGGAAGACGAAGAATGTGTGAAGTTGAGGTGAAATACTAGGCGTAATGATCTGAATAGTAACTTGTAATCGTCGCTAAAGATGGAAATTCAAGTGAACAGTTTCTAATCCAAATTTCTTTAAATAGTTAGATTCAAATTTAGCTAAAGTGCGAAACAAAAACCCTAATTATTTTTAAGAGATCTCCATCATGGAAAATTTTCGAATTTTTCCGAGGTCAGGAAGGGGGTGAACAAATGCGGTGATGCTGGAAACTTTACAGTGAAATTTAAAATATCAAACTAGCCCAGTTTCATGCAAAACATTTATGAGGACTCTAAGATGCTGAGAAGTTCCATTTTCAAAGATTTTGGGTCATTCTAAAGTTGTTTGTTATTTTTGGCCGAACGAACTTTTAAGCGCTCGATTTAGACATCGGTTCGAAATTTTAAGCGCTCGATTTAGTCTGGCTGCATACTTCTTTAGGATGATCCTCGGGGCAGCACATTAGGACTTATTGCACCAATACATTTCATAAGGGTTCGAACCGTAGAAATTGAACTAGTATGTGCCTCAACTCAGTTTTAACATATTTGTCTCCAAGGCGAAGCCTTTAGACATTTAATGGTACTTTGTTCGATATATACAGTATCACGTTTATGAGAGACATTTAAAGGTAATTGTTCTTGTACTTTTCTTTAGTCAATTTCCTGTGTTTATTTTTGAACTTGCGAACATATGGCATTTATTTTTTGGGAGTTTATCCAACACTCCTCAACCTAGAGTCCTATCGTGTTCTGGCCTCTCATTGAAAAACAAAGGAAAAAAGAGAGAATTTGGCGCAATCACCGAAGACCGTATGTAACTGGCGAGGTCAAATATCTATTTTTTTTTTAAATCTCATGCAATGAATATGGTCTTCTTACCTTATCACTATCCTATTCTGCTTTGACTAAATGGATTTGCTGGCATCAAACAATTAGAGCTCAACATGACGAGCCTATCCTCAACAGAGCTTTGACTATTATTATTACATTAATAAACATGACGAGCCTATCCTCAACATTATTAACCATATAAAGAACTCAAGATCGGAAGGTGATCAAGTGCCTCCTTCCAACTAGAAACTAAGGGAGTTTGAGTATCGGCGGCCATGGAACTTCCCATTCTGTTCAAAGTTGTCATGTCCATTGGTGTGGTGGGTTTCCTGGGAGTTTTTCTTCGACTGTATCATGCTTTGGTGGTCAAGCCAAATAGGGTTCGGTCCCTGCTGAAGAAGCAAGGCATAAATGGACCACCGCAAAGGTTTCTTCTTGGAAACATCTTGGAGATCAAGAGATCAATAGCAGAAGCAGTAACCCAGGCTGCTACCAATGGACCCCCTGCTTTCCACAATTGTGGAGCTGATGTCCTTCCTTTCCTCGATCCATGGAGGAAGCAATACGGTAAGTCACCCGAAATTGTTGTAGTTTCTCCACCATGTCATATACTCCCTCTGTCCCACATAAATCGTTCGGTTTGACTTTGCACGCATATTAAGAATTTAGGTTATATATATTATGTGTTTTTCATTTTACCATTTAGAGAGAGGGGAAGAGAATTGGCTAGGAGAGAGATAATTGATTGGTGGAGTATTGAATATGAAGAGAGAAAAAAAAAAAAAAAAGTGTAAGAAGGTGGGCCAGGAGAGAGAAATGAATGGGTAGAGAGTTAAATGTGAAAAGAGAAACATAATAAAAATATGTATAAAAATGGTGAATATTTACTATCTTTCTTAATTTAGAAATGATGAATTTTTGTAGAATGACTCAAAAAGAAAATATGATCAATTTATGTAGGACGGATGAAGTATATGTTATGTCCAATCACAAGAAATGTTTCTTAACCATCAAAGCATCGTATTGGAACATTTTACTTTTGTGCAGGTGATGTATTCATGTTTGCACTTGGTAACACACAAACTTTATGTGTGACTGAGCCTGACTTGGTGAGAGAGATAACTACATGCACATCCTTGGACTTGGGGAGGCCTTCAAACGACACGAAAGAACTTCACGCGTTGCTTGGCCGGGGCATTATAAACTCCAACGGCGCTCATTGGGCTCTTCAAAGGAAAATCATCGCGCCTGGACTGTACATAGATAAAGTCAAGGTGTGTGCTTCCAAAAGAGAATTTAAGTGATGATCTAAGTCCCAAACTGAACTAACTCGTTGCAATCTAGCAAGTAGCATTTTTGGAAGACAGGATGTAGTGGGTTGGTTCAGTTTTGGAGTCGGGTTATTCATTCCGGAACTTAATGTTGTTCCTAATATATACTTTGTGTATACTTATGCAGAAAATAATTAAGTACGAAAATACTGAAATGTAATTTACTAAACAGAACAAATAGTCTTTGTAAGAACAATTAAAATGAACTCACAACAAGATTGCAGAACAGCAAAGGAAAAAGGGGCCGAGGCGTGAATTTGATTCACTGTCCTTAAGACTTATTCGTCCCGCAACGGTGCTGACGGCTCTCGACGATAGTCTCCCAGGATACAACGGCTACGTCTGAAAATAGTAGCACACCAAATTTTCAGACCCGGCGAACCAAACAATGGTAGAACTCTTTCTTCTTTTCGAAACACTAAAAACTGGACAGACTCTTAATTCATATAATTCATACCTAACTTCTGTAAACTGACTTGTTTTTATACACAGAGTATTCACTGGGGGGTGCAACTCTTCACAGCTAGTTGGTTGGAAAAGAAATTAAATAAATAAAATTTTTCGAAAGGTTACAACTTTTTGGAAAAGAAATTAAATAAATAAAATTTATTTGTCCCAAAAAGAATAAAGCCTGATGGGCCCAAGTCACGGACCGGACCGGGACGGGGCGGGCGGCGAGCGTGGTGGACCTTGGGTCAACCTAGGTCCTACCTCCTTACAAAACATGGGTACCCCCAAGGGGCCCAACCCTTAGCTCAAGGCTAAGCCTTATAAGGAGACAATTTGACTTTATCTTTTCAATGTGAGATACTTTTTTCCCTTTAAGTTGAACCACCAACTTCAACGTCAATTTTCTCATTCACCTTTCATTTGTTTTAAACATGTGAATATACCATGACCATCTATTCCAATAGAGGATCATGAATCAATTTGTTTCTAACCAAAATATGGTTTGGAACCCATTACAAAATTGAGTCAAAGTTGCTTCTCCGTAATGGGTTTAAAACCCAATTCCAACACTTAAATTAGATATTCGGTCTAGTTTTTAAATTTGACCATCGTCTATGTAATTTCCAAAAATCAGGAAATCCCACTTAAATAATATTGAAGAACATAAGACTGAGTTGTGGAACTTCTCGTAGGAAATGTACAACCTGATTCAAGAGTCTGCAGCTACATTGCTTGACACATGGGAAAGCATCATCGAGAATCAGGGTGGAATTGCCGACATTAAAATTGACGAGCACATGAGAAGCTTCGCTGGAGATGTTGTATCAAGAGCTTGTTTTGGTAGCAGCTTTTCCAGGAATAAAGAGATTTTCTCGAGAGTTAGAGCTCTAGAAGAAGTAGCCTCCAAGGCACTTCTTTCCGCCAATATTCCAGACATGGGGTAAATATGACTTTCTTCTCCGACTACAAATTGAATTGTCAAAGCTTTTTATTATATGTTTGGGGACTGATAAAATGATATATTCATCATGTTTGTTTTTATAGTCTGCTTCCTACCAAAAGTAATAGGGCACGATGGGCATTAGAAAAGGAAGTTCGTGCGCTGATCCTGAAAGTTGTAAAGGAGAGGAATGAAGTTGGTTGCGAAAACGACCTACTGCAGACGCTCCTTGATGGAGCGAAAAATGCTAATCTGAGCCAGGATTCAATTCGACAGTTCGTAGTTGATAACTGCAAAAACATCTATCAAGCTGGCGGGGCCACAGCAGCTTTAGCCACTTGGTGTCTTATGTTGTTGGCCTCAAATCAAGAATGGCAAGATCGCGTACGCGCCGAGGCTCTTCAAGTATGCAAGGGTCATATCCCAAATGTTGATATGGTTCTCAAGATGAAACAGGTAACCTGCCAAAAGTTTCTATTTTAATGATCATCCCAGTGGTGAGGGCCTGTCTAGGCCACATATTATTCGATGTTTAAAAGAGCTGGATAATTTTGGCAAGGTTACGGAGGACTACTGCCCATTGAACAAACCATTCCGAAGTAACTTCCGATGGAGAAGCAGAAAACGTAATGAGCATTTGATATTAAGTATTATGAAAGTCACAGCTTTGAAACACGAAGACACAGTCTCCATTTTGATGCAAATGGCCTCATTATTATTATTTTTGAGAGAATAGGCATATAAACCTAATTACTAAACATTTAATTTGCAGCTAGCAATGGTGATTCATGAAACATTGCGTCTATATCCTCCGGCAGTTGTTATCGGAAGAGAGGCATTGGAGGACATGAAATTTGGAGGCATTACTGTTCCGAAGGGTGTCAATGTTTGGACCTCGGTGACAAGGTTGCACACTGACCCTGAAATATGGGGTCCAGATACATGTAAGTTTAACCCAGAAAGGTTTGCAAATGGGGTGACTGGAGCATGCAAACAGCCACACTTATACATGCCCTTTGGGATGGGACGCAGGGTGTGCCTTGGACAGAATTTGGCTCAGGCTGAACTGAAAGTACTTATTTCTCTCATAGTGGCAAAGTTCTCTTTCTCACTCTCCCCAAAATATGTGCACAAGCCTTCTTTTACTATGGTATTAGAGCCTGGAAATGGAGTAAATCTTTTGGTCAAGAAGTTGTGAGCTTGAGGATATTCGAAAGGGAGAGAGGCAAGAAAATCCCACTGGCTTCCTACTGTTAGAAGTGTTGTACTAATTCAACCTAGTTTGTATTTCTTATTTGTCGTGTGAACGGGTTCAGGTGATAACACTACAAGAGAAACGGTGTATGCCTAAGGTACTAAAGCGTTGGCATAGGTTAAAAGTACCGTAGGCATAAGCTATGCCAACAGTAGTGTACCGTGGGTGCTTCTTTCGATGGGATAGACATATGCCTACGGAAGTAAAGACAGAAGCCTACGGTCGTTCCGTAAGGACATACATATGCTGAGTTTGGCATAAGTCTCTTATGCCAACGGTTTTCAAGACTTCTGCCTACGGCTATACCGTAAGCCTTTTCTTCTCTGTGCCTACGGTTTTTAAAGACTTTTGCCTATGGATGTACCGTAGGCCTTTCTTCCTTTGTACCTATGGTTTTAAGACGTTTACCTACAGGTATACCGTCGACATTTTTCCTTTTTTCCCACGGTCATGCTGTTGGCATAGATACAACTTCTAGTGCTTTTTTGTTTGTACCCACGGTTTCTACTGTTGGCATATATGTCTAACAGAATTATAAGAAGGATATCACAACGACACTTCCGTAGGCACATGTTCTATTTCCTATTTTTTCTAGACCCATTTTTTTATTGGCACTAATTATTGCATCTAATTCATGTTAAATAAGTTGTAATTGTAAGTAGTACTAAGCAATAGAGCACGGCTAAACTTCATAAAATCATGTGAATATTATAATCGTCAAACAGCTATTACATAGAAAAGACATCAATCTAGCCACTAAATTACAATAGCCATCATAAAGAGTTTACCATCAAAATCGTAACCAAGATTCTTAAACATTTTCTTGCTTTACTCACATATCTTAAGATATCCTAATGTCAACCACACTCAATTGCAAACCACGAACAACTCAAGGGAACGCGTCTTGCTTCGCATGGTTTGCTTCTTGCCATCACAACCATCCTGTAAAATGTGACATGCCAATCACATATTACTCGAATTCGTACAAAACAAGGAGCTTGAATTAAAAGGGTGGATGCTATACCGATCCAAATGTATTCTCAAGAACATAAACAACAAAAATTAGAGCACCTAACCATGATCAAGCACAAGGAGGAGCCAAGGAAAACATAAAGCAGCTGTAGCAAATCAAACACAATACTCTTAATAAGATAATGAGAACAATTTAAATTCTCTCCGAGCAAGGAAAATGATAGTATACTAATACTGAAAATGAGCAAAATGACTTTAAACAGATGAATAAATAGGAAATATAGAATACATCAAAGAATTTACCGAATAATTATACAAGTATGAATTGTAGAGATATTTTTCTTTTGCTTCAGGCTCCTCTGCACGAATGATGATTGCTGTGAACTAATCTGTGGAAAACCGGAATAAGAAAATAATGATAAATAACATTAGATTCACAACTAAAATATGACTAGAAGGATCAAGTTCTATATTTTAGACAAATCAAGAATGGAACGGGGGCATACCACATCTCCGGAGCTATAGGAGGCTCAAAACTAATGGTCAAAATTAAATATTCCATTTCGATACCTGCCATACCTAGGTAAGAAATACCAACCATAAGTGTAACAACTTGGTGAAAAAGCATCGCCAAAACTATCAGTTCCTAAACAGCCTCTTGTATCAATCATTTTCTCATTGAGAATCGTCTAAGATGCATTGACGCAAACAAGAATTCCACGTTCAGGCATACCTTCACGATACAAGACTGCATGTCCACGGTTGACAACATCTCAGCTTTCTTCCTAAACTCAAGTTTGGAGACTTCAACATATAGTAATTCCATGGGAATCTTTCCAAATAAGCAGCACTCTCCAACATTTACTGTGAGATGCAAATGGAATCACATGTGATAGAGCTTTTGCATGAAAAGATGGAGAAAAAAGGTGAAACATGCATTGCCCATAAACCAGACAGAAGGCAATGGTACTGACATGTATATTGGTAGTACAGTAAGGAATAGAATTAATGCTAGCTTCACGAAATATGGAGTTAAACATGAAACTAGTCGTGATTAGAGATTAATGCTAAAACAACTAGTATTTTTTAATCTACCTTCTTATAACATTAAATAGGGGTGTAAGCCATGGTGTCCATTCCACAATACATGCTGACATCTCCTATTGGTATCTTGAAGGTGGCAGCTAGCTAACAATCTCGATTAATTACTTGAGAAGTTGATTCCATCCAAGTATTCATCTCTCTTTCTAAATCGTCTTCTTCTTGTCACGCCAGTCTATCATCTGGCGCAAAAAATTATACAAGCTATTCTCAAACTTTAAATAATGTATATCTATACAAACAAGTTATTTTAACATTCACAGCCCTACCAGATGACGGTAGTTAACTTGTTATGTATGTTAGAGCATTGAACTGCCATTGTGGTATCAGCTAAGCGAAGCTTAGGCTTTACTAATGGTCCTTTTGTTATTGGTGGGTCTGAGAGAGGAACTGTTTGTCCAAACCATCTGCACTGTGACGGGCACCTTCTGAGAAAGGTTTCATCTAACTCCAGTCTACTATTGAATCGGATTTATGCTCTCACTTTATAATTGCTCCTGTCTATTAATAACTTTTGACTGCTTAATGTACTTGTAATAGTATATGGAAGCAGACCCATACAAGCAGCTCGCTTATTTCTGCCATGCTTTGGATACTAAACGTTGCATTGACAAGGTTCGAACTCGCTTCATATCATCTATAATAAATATTAGCACATACCATCATATTGGAAATTCGCCTAAACCCCTTATGTTGTTGCAAGTTTCAGATTGAGGCCACTATAAGAATACTAGTTGAAAAAGAACTTGCCAGAATACGACCTCTCGTTGAATTGGCAATATGGTTGGGTGCAATTGAAGGACCTTATGATGACAATTTGATTGTTATACATATATCAATCGAGGTTTTCTCTTCTTTTCTTTTTTTCTACTAGCCTCGTTTGCTTTTTTCCGTATTTTCTCCCTAAGCAAGGCGATGCCGTGTAAATATCGTACAATATAGTAATTTTGATTTACTTTGGGCATAGGTACATATCATTTACAAAGATTGATACTCTTATTTCAATTGCAATACCTGATTAAGAGTGATTTACTCACCACTAACACGCAACTAATTTCTTTCTTTCTCAATTAATTCCACACAAGAAAACCCCAAATTCACATTCTCGGTCGATTAAACAAATCAAAAAGGCACGAAAAAACCTAACACTCAATCAATCCGACACATATAAGCACTCTCACCGACATACACGCAACTAATTCCTTTCTTTCTCAATTAATTCCACACAAGAAAACCCCAAATTCACATTCTCGGTCGATTAAACAGATCAAAAAGGCACGAAAAAACCTAACACTCAATCAATCCGACACATATAAGCACGTTCACCTACATACGCATATTTTATAAATCTACAAAAGATCGACAGTTCAAAGGCGATTGAATATTGACATGTGGCGGCGCGAGAGAGAGGGGCGACAGCGGCGGAGTGCAGCACTGCAGCGGAGGAGAGCAGCGGCAGCGGGCAGAGAAGCGCAGCAGCGATAGCAGCGACGGCAGCGACGGCAGCGAGAAGAGCAGCGGTGGAAATGGCAGGTGTGACAGGGGCTGCGTCGTGTTTGTGTGATGAGAGAGAGAGAGAGAGGGGGGAGCAGATCTGGTTCATAGAACAAATTTGTGTTTTTCATACTAATTACGTACATCCTAATTTTTTGCCCGCTAATTTTTCTCTCATAAGTTTCATGCCCGCCTAATTAACCCGCTAATTTTTTTCTGATAAATTTTCATGCCCGCCTAATTAACCCGCCAATTTTTAGACTGCTAATTTTTTTGATAAGTTTTCATGCCTGCCTAATTTTTTTCTGATTAGTTTTCATGCCCACCTAATTAACCCACTAATTTTTAGACCGTTAGTTTTTTTCTAATAAGTTTTCATGTCCGCCTAATTAACTTGCCAATTTTTACGCCAATCTCAACGATTGTGAGCCGTGGCTTTGACCCTGTCAATTTTTACTTCAATCTCCACGATTATGAGTGGACTTTGACCCTCATCAATTATCTTGAATATAAATCAATAGTTTGCATAATAACATTTGTATCAACGGGTCCTTGTGTACCGTTGGCATTTTCGTCCACCCACCTCCCAACCCTTACCCCTTACCATCATGCCTCCCCCCCTCCTCACCCTTCCTTACGACCTTTCCACCACCGCACAATTCCCTACCCACCCTTCAACCACTGGTCGATCAACCCCACACGTCCCTACCACCCCCTACTCATCATCCACCAACACACACACACACACACACACACAAAGAGAGACACACACAAATACCATGTCTACCCTTCCCCCCTAACCACCCGATCACCACCATCAACTTTCTTGCACTGCCTAATTGCTTGAAATTGGAGGCGAGCTGGCCACCATCATAGAAGAATTAAGTGCAGCGTGATATGTGTGAAAAGAAAAAGAAAGGAGATTAAGGGATGATATAACTCTCATAATAGTAGAGGTGGGTGGGTTTCCACTGCCGCAGTTGGATTTACCAGAATAAATTGATCTACCACCATCATAGTTGCGGTCGTCGAGCCTCTTACCACCGTCATTAGTGATTAGTTGATGGAGCTCATGGTTGGGCGATCGATGGGTAGTGGGCATGTGCCTAGTGCA